>VZSV01000006.1:8977671-8990943 GCA_013398735.1 Nothocercus julius | reverse complement strand
TTCGCCGCTAAGCGTCTTTTAAAGTCTTTTAAAATTAAATTTAAAATGCTGATTTTTTTTTAACGAATGTCACAAAAATATAAAATGTGATAAAATATTAAAATGGAATAAAATTTAAATCTGGATTGATCTTTCTGCCTGCTGGCACGGGTCTCGCCGAGCGCCCGCTCGTCCTCTCCCAAGCGGGAGCGGGTGCGTCCCTGCGGACACGCGCTCCCGGCTCTCCCCGTCCCGCCCTGCTCGGGCAAAGGGAAAGCTGCTTTAAGACTGGGCTCCTGTTCGGTCTGCACATCATCTCTGAGGCTTTGCGGTGTTTCTTGTGTTTTATTGCTATTCGTACTACAAAAAAATCACGAAAAGGATGCGCAGCTGTACAGCTGTTACTCCGGTATAGCGTGAACCAAGAGTCGGAGTCCCACGTTGACAGTCATTTATGGCGTGTGCAGCTAGTGGTCAGAGGAGGCATTCAGAGCAAAATTCTCACTAGCCATGAAACATTTCAGGTAGATGAAAAACTGCACTTTGCCTGGAGACGCTGAGAAACATCACCACGTGTATTTTGACAAGTACAGGTAAATTGTCGTATGCTGTCCTGCTTAATGCCTCTGTGTGCCTTAAGCAGCACAGCGAGCAGGCGTGTAACGATTTGCACCGCTAATATCCCAGAAAAGCCTGTAAATCAGGTGCCAACATGGCAAGCGAGCCACTGGTTCCCTTTTTTACTACAAGTGTAATCAATAGATGTGGGACGGCATATTGGTGAGTGCTGGGTGTAAATGTTGTTCTGAAGCAGCACTGTTTAAGTAGATTTTTTTTTTTTCTTTTTGCCTTTGAGTGATACGTGAGGCTGATGTTCTTCATTCAGTTGCCTTTGTATTTTCATTCATACAGGTGACCCTGATGATGAGTCTTTTCAGACAGACCCAAGGGGTACTCTTGAGAATGCTACCAGGAAAATACAGTTGAAATCCAGTAGTGCTCTGCCTGCCTCTGTAACTGAAATAAAGAGCCTGTAAGTATTGTGCCTAAAATAATCTTAAATGATGAGTGGCATTTGCTGTAACAATTTTATTTTTCTTTGTGGTAGTATCACATGAGGTCATTTTAAAATCTCACAAATATTTAGATATTTGGTGTTGCCTATTTTTGCTTTAATGATTACTACTTCAGAAGTTAGAGCCATGGAGTCATCTGTTTTAGAAAACACATTATTCCTACAGTGTATATTTCCTACAGTTTTAATCGAGCACAGCTAGCGTCTGTAAAGGAAAACTGGAAATTCTTCAAGAATTTGTTTTTTTTCTGTATTTCAGCTGACATGAAATACCAATATTAGGTTCATGGCATTTCCCTTTGGTTATTTAGGTTCACCATGAGGAGACTTTTCAGCACTTTGCGCTCAACAGTAGATTCAAAAGAAATGAAAAAATTCCAGCTCCTCTCACATAAATGGTGGGATGAAGAAGGAGAGTATTCAGCCCTTCATTCTATGAATGATATCAGAGTGCCATTTATTAGGTATGTTTTTGAAGATGGGAACATTTTTCAGATGCTATTTCTTTGCAACCTGAGAAAGTGTTGTGAAAGAATTACAATTATCAGTACTTAAGATAACTGCACATGATGTCTGTTAAACCACCTTGTGTGTTTGTGCGCATCCCTTTCCTTTTAGAGATACTCTGTTAAACATGAGGAATCATCATCAACTGGGAAACCCACTTTCTGGACTAAAGATTCTAGATGTTGGCTGTGGCGGTGGATTGCTAAGTGAAGTAAGAAACAATTTGGTTTCATTTCTTGTTTTAAAAAGTCTTAAGAGGATTTTGATTTTTTTAATGATTTTTATTTAATTTCTCAACCTCTGGAGAGGACCTATGGTGTATTAGTTATGAAGTGTTTTGGAGTGCAGTGAATTCTACATACTGTATAGACTGTTTACGACAGTGGTGGTGGTTCACAGAAAAGGAGGAAATCTCTAGTGAGAAATGCGAAGATCTTAAGGGTCATCAGAAAAGTAAGATTTTAAGCAGAGTAAAGAAAAAGAATGATGTAAATGTCTTCTAACATTCCTCTGGGCAGCCACAGTATGAAAATCCTTTTGTTCTGTTTTGGAGCTTTGGCAAGAACTCTTCACCATGACAGTTTCTGCTATCAAAATAGTATTTTTCACTATAAACTTTTTGTTAGTTTATTTTTCTGCTAATTTCTTTGTATTGTTTATCATCAGTTTTTGTTTCTTTCATTCTGTGGTGAGGTTCTTGTCATCAGCACTGAAACAAGAGGTTTTACAAAAGCGACTCTAGGCTCTCCCCACTTTTTGTTGTTATTTTGAGCAAAATTCTCTAAGTCTTGTGAGACTTGGCTATCAGACATGGCAAAATTGTAATGCTGCATAAGCTTTTCAAACTGAGTAACTGGTGAATTCCAGGTTGGAATAACATACATGTGGTCATGTTCTGCAGGCTGTTTCAGTTTCAAAAGAAGTGATGACTGAGGTGTTAACCTATAAGTAAGAAGACACGAGAGAAGCTTGAGTGACAACCAACTCTGATGCTATCCTAGTAAACGCCAGTGTTTAGTTCTCAGCAGTGAGAATGTCCCAGAGATAATCATATATTAAGTAACCATTAAAAAGATATGAGGCTTTACCATTACAGGTGGATGTTGAATAAAGTAATGACAGTAATTAAATACTGCATTGGTTTTCCCCTTTTTTTTTTCCTGTGTGTGATGCTAATAGTGGAAGAAATCTATTTGGAGTAACAGAACGGATTCGGACCAATTTATTCTTTAAAACAAAAAAAAAAAAGATTCATTTTAGTAGGGTTTTTTTTTGCATCTAAGATTATTCTCTTTTCTCCAGAAATTTAGTGCTTTTTTGTGTGCTTTATCTGTAATGAACCTTCAAATAAAGCTGGAGGATCAAAGCTTAATTTATTTGAGGCAATCGTTTATTGTTGTTTGTTTTATTCCACTATTAATGTTAGCTGCAGGTGTTTTCAGGTTTGTTTATGCAGATCCGGACGTTGCAGGCACCTTTAGGTAAATTGCTTTTATGCAGAGAATAAATTACCCTCCATATTATCAGCCTCTAGGTAGGCTGGGAGCTTCGGTTACCGGAATTGATCCTGTGGAGGACAGCGTTAGGACAGCAGATTGGCACAAGTCATTTGATCCCATCCTGGCTGAGAGAGTGCAGTACAAGAGCAGCTCGCTGGAGGAGATTGTGGAAGAGTCTGTGGAAACCTTTGATGTAATCGTAGCTTCTGAAGTAGTGGAGCATGTGGCTGACCTTGAAATGTTTATCAAGTGTTGCTATCAGGTGCTAAAGGTAAGGGAGCTTTTGCTTTCGTTAATGGGAATGTCATTCTCTTTTATTATTAAAGCTTTTATTTGAAGCTAAGTGTATGAAAACACCTAAGTCTGGATTCATTGCTCCACCTTGAAGTGCTTAAAATATGAAAGGCATCTGGAGATGCCTTTTATTTTCCTTGAGGATGCAAGAAGTGGATCTTCCCAACTTCAGTGACTGAAGTTAAAGGGAATTTGTTCCCCTAACCCTGCCTTAGTGGCATTACTTAATATTGCAGTGTTGCTTTGCATCAAGACCTCAAGAAATCTGGTTACGTCAGACCTCTCCAGGGTGAGATTATCCTTTGTTTCCATCAGATATTGTTTTAAATGATTACAAATAATTCCTGATTTTGTTTTTTGCGTTTTGTTTTTGTCCCTTGAAATCATTAAAACAAGCATTGTATTCAGCAGCATCTTAAGCAGTGTTGTTCATTTTCTTTTAAAGTAGAAATACTTATTTACATTAGGTCTTGCATAAACCTTATACCTTTTTTCCTAGGGAGCAATAGTATGTTATATGTGATTTGAATAAGTGTTTTTTGATTTGGGTAAGTATTTTTTGAACAAGGAGATAGTTTTCAGGTAATTCAAGGCTGTGATTATGGTGACTGAAGCCTACTGAGTCACACTGTTAGAACATTATATTCTGACTTTTGTATTATATTTAAACAGTATACTTGTAAACGTGTGTCCTGGCATTAAATCAGTTCTTACTCTTGAAGCATGTAGATTTGTACATAGACAAATTATATAGTTTAGTGCAATTAAGCATAGAGGGTTTTTTTTGTTGTTGTTGTTTTTGTTTGTTTGGTTTGGTTTGGTTTTCAGTTAAATATTCTTCTAATTGGACATTTTAATCTTTTAATTAGCCTGAAGGTTCTTTATTCATTACTACAATCAATAAAACACAGTTATCCTATGTCCTGGGAATTGTGGTTGCAGAAAAAATAATAGGCATTGTCCCAGAAGGAACACACGAATGGGAGAAGTTTGTTTCCCCTGAAGAGCTACAACGCTTCCTGGAATCGAGTAAGTACCAGGCTGGGTGGTGGGAATGCACAGGCATCAACTGTTACATGTATGCAACTGCACTGTTTGGCATCTTTGTGTTGGGAGAAGGAGCTTTCTTCTTTTGGCAGCTGCTTCTTTTTCTCTACTCATATTATTAGAAGGTTTTCTAAAAATGTGAAGGTGAAACCCACCACAGGTTTCTCAGTCAGCTCTTGAGAAACTGATTTGAGCAAATAATTAAGCTGCCCTCATTTTGATTACTTTTAAAATAAAGCACTGCCCGATGACCTCCTTCTGTACAAATGGTATTTAACAAAACAAAAATCTACTTTGCTTTAATCCCCTGTAGAGAAGCTGATGTATGATTTGAGTTACTCTCTTGGTAAGTTCTTCTCATAGCACTTTGCAGTGATAGCATAAGGAACCCAGCTAATCCTTGTTCTCCTGCTGGTTGCTCTTTCCAGCCTCTTTTCAGAGGAGAAGGCAGGTGCAGAGAAGTGATTTGTTTTGGTAGCGTGTTTGCTTTCTGCCTTCTCCAGTGTGTGCTGCTGGGACACACCAAAGTGACGCGAGGAGCCCGAGCATTGCTCAGCAGGGAGTGCTGAAGCTCTGCTCACTTGCTCTGGGGACCTGGTTGCATTCTTCTGCCCCTTGCCTTTGTCTTCCTTCGGGGGCATCTCCAGAACCTTCCAAGGATGTATCGGGTATTGATTTTGAAATGAGTGATCTCAGTCTGAAGAAATTGTCCACCTGCAAGAACTCTTAGCAGTCTCATGCATGTGGTGTCTTGCAGCCCGGGCCCTGCGGCTCACACTGCTGCTGCTGCCAGGAGCTGGGGCCAGTGCTGCTGCCTCGTGCCCAGCTTGTGTGGCATCAACCAGAACAGCCTTAAAACACGTGCTGTTCCAGAGGTCAGAGGAAGAGACACTTTTGAAGTGATGCTGCAGTGACCTGGAGTAGTGGCAAGCATCGGTCGTTTTACACCTTCTTGTTTTCCTAGGTGGCTTTTCTGTGAAGACTGTGAACGGGATGCTGTACAATCCCCTTACAGGGGCGTGGAGCTGGAGGGAAAGCAGGAGCCTTAACTATGCTGTGCACGCTGTGAAGTGCGGGCGTCGGGACGAGTCAGGCCACGCAGAGCCCTCGCCAGGGACAGGGCGCCAGGAGCCCTCTGCCACAGCTGGCACCCGCCTGTGACGGAGACACGTGGTGGCCAGCAGGGCATGGAGGAAGGTTTTGCACGGGGACTTCACCGCAGCTCCTGCGGCAACGAGTCGCTCCTTTTGTGGGTAATGCTGAGGCTGTTTAATAATGCTGAGGCTGGTTTTGGCCAGTTGTCTTAGGGCAGTCTCGGAAAAAAAGCAAGTGCCCATTAGCTCAGGAATCATTTAAGACTGAGATGAGTAAATCTTTGGAAGACTAAGTATTTTTATAAGAGATAGCTGCAAATTGCCAGACAGAGGAATGTAAATTATTCTGTCAATAGTTGGAGGAGGCTCTTCTGTGGTAGCTTTCTCTAAACTCAGATCTGCTTGTAGAATGAGTCTCAAAAATGCAGTACTATATATGGTAAATAAAATGCCTTTAATAGTCAAGTTTCTAACCAAGTCAGTTAAAAATGTAAATCCTTTAAAATCTCCCACAGAAAGAATGTGCAACTGAAATTACTAAGCAACTGTATTTTTGTGCTAGAAAAATGATATATTTACAGTCTGTCCTCAAAGGGAGTTGTTTCTGCCTACGCAGTCTTGAAGTCCTGGCCCCACACATGCAAAGGAGTGCTGGGCTGCCTTGGAATGGGATTTCCTGAATAAAATGCCGTGTGTATGTCCATGATTGTATTGCTTTTTCCTTCTTGCTCTCTGCATCTCATCTTGTTTACAGGTAGAGAGATGGGCTGGCTGTGTTTGGTTGATATGGAAATGTTAGTAATTCAATTCAACCAAAAAGGATTATCATGATTATCTGTCTTGACCATTTCAGTAACAGTGACTTCTGCTTTGTAAAATCCGTTTTGTAAAATCTGTTTGGGATATAGCTTGACTTTTGGGGAAAAAGGTTCATCTTCAGGTAGAGTTCAGTGATGGAGAGGCCACAATGTTGTTTAACAAATTGTTGCAAAAGAGGTTAGTTGAAGTGTGGCAGCCTCAGATCCCGCCCAGCTAGGGATTTAGGACTTTCTTTGTACATGAAACTTTCCTCTGCTCTCGGCTGGCTCTTGCTGTCAATTACCGTTGTTGAGGTCTGGAATCAAGTCATCCCTTAGTCTTCTCTTGGGTAACCGTTGTTGTTCCTAGGAATGTGCCCTGTGTTCAGGCGTATTAAAGTATGTGGTTTGAGCGAGTTCCCCTACTAAGCAGTCTACTCTGCTTATATTGAAGTTACTTACAACTCCAGGACTGTTTCAAAGTTTACCAACAGTGAATTGAAAGAAAGAGTATCTGGAAAGCACTCAGTCCAAGGCAGATGCCTGTGGGAGCCACTAGAAGCATCCTCCGTGGCTGATAATCTGCCACTTACATATTGGTGTTTAAGACCTGCCATATAAAATCAGGTGGATAAAATAGGCTATGTATTGCAAATATGTGTGTATATGTAACCAGCTTTTACCATGGCTTTCTCATCCTTTCCTTTCCTCCCAACTGTTTGTTGCATACTTGTAATTTTTTTCATTAAATTGCAAGCTGCTTGGGAAAGATATATTTTTTTTCTATTGTACCTGATACACAACCAAAAAGCCTTTGATGCTGTTTGAGTTCCCAGGTCCTGCTCACAACGGGCGTAAGTAGCTAAACTAACTGCTTGAGATTTAAGCGACCAGTAGATGCACTCGATGGGCCGTATATTTTGACAAAAAGCACCTTAGGCACCTGATGGGCAGAGTAGCACTGGGCTCACTAGGGCTGAGAAACGGGGCCCTATCAGTACAGCAGGTCTTCAGGGTGCCCTGAAATTGGTGCACTGGAATCCAGTGGAGATTTCATGCTTCTCTTAGCCCCGTTGCTATGGAAATTTAACAAGTGCTACTGAAATAGAATTTAGGGCAGATAGGTTTTCAAATCTTTGGCTTCCCTGCTCCTGGTTCCTGTGAGCACCTCTGAAACTTTCAGCAATAGTGGCAGGAGAACAAATGTAATGCTGACGGTGACAGGTCAGCACCTGGGACTCTGCAGCCAAATACAAAGTGATTCTCGCCTTGAGATCGCGAGGAACAGTCGTGTTTTGGGCTCAGTTTTTATTTCTGGCTGCAGAATCATCTAAGCAGTCCTTGTCCCTCCTGTTCCCAGGCCTCGTTTCTGCAACAACCACCAACCCAAGGCAAGGAGCTGATCTGGCTAAAAACACGCGGCAAAGCAGCCCGCGTTGCCCTGGCTGGGCTCAGCTACTCAGCCCCAGATGCGGCTCAGGTTTTCCCACGTCTCCCGCCTTTACTGAGTCTCGTGCTCGTCTGATTCAACCCTGGGACCCAGTAAAAGTGTTTCATTGGTTTTTTTTTTTTTTTTTTTTTTTTTTTTTTTTTTTTTTTTTTTTTTTTTTTTTTTTTTTTTTTTTTGGTGGTGGATTTCTGCTGCGCAGGGAGCCGTTGTCCCCCTGCCAAGGACCAGAGCCAGGCACCAGGTAAGGCGGTGGGGAGAGAGCGGCCTCCTCGAGTGGCAGTTAGCTTGCAGGTTGGCTCAGCAGTCCAGAGGAACGGCACGTCAAGAAACACTGCAAATCGTAAGTCCCAATTTGAGTGGTGTGAGAGACTCACAGAAGATTTCCATTTAATTTTCTTTTTAAGTAACAATAGAACTTGCTGTTGCCTGGTACCCCCTTGCAGTCAAGGGACATTTCATGGCTGTTTCTACAGAACTTTGCAATTTCTTTACATACGCTTTCACAAACAGCCTGTGTCAGCTCTCTGGGGAAGTAGAGAGGAAGTAGCAGGGATAGAAATGTGTAATTTGAGGGTTCAGAAATCAAAAGGCTCCACTTCTGTAATAAACCTGCCCCTTCTTTTACTTTATTTTTTTTTAAGTTGCCCTGGTGAAGCAGGAGAGAGGAGAACAAGTGATGTAAGAAGAATATAAACCATAACGTAAGTGCTGACACCATCATTGCATGTGACTCAAGGAAGTCACGTGTAGCTGCATGGGGAATAGCACTGGGAAGCTGGTAGTTACAGGAGGCAGAATATTCATATTTCTGGAAGATAAATTGGACTCTTAAGGACCAGGAATGTGAAGCAAAGGTATTCAGGGCACTGCGGTGCACGTGTGCCCTGGAGGCAGCTGCCAGTGGGCGGGAGAGGCCTGTGCCAGGTGCAGCAGTTCAGGTATTCAGGAGACTTTCCCTGGGATACAGGAAAACTTCTTCACCACCCAGGCTGTCCACAGGCAGGAACAACTTGGAGCCTTGGCCTGGCACACTGATCAGGTGAAAGGCTTCAGGCAACACGGTTTTGGCAAAGACATGGTCATTAACCTCTTAAAATGGAAAACCAGCGAAGCCCTAAGAGGCCATGAGGAAACCTGCTGCCAGGTTTCTCTTCAAGTCCTCAGCCAGCCAGCCCAGCAGCCAGGAAAACCTTCTGTCTTGGCTCCCAAGTCTTCACTGTGTCCTGACCACGGGTCTTTCCTTAGCCTCCATCCAATGGAAAGCAGAGCACTGTTTTTTTAACTCTTAAAATCACTTAATTCTGCTTAAAGTAACAATCACTGTGAATCTGAATAAAAATAACACACTTTCAGATGATGTTTTTGTGATAAAATCAACCTGCCTTCACTGCACTTATCCAAGCAATTGGACAAAATTCCAGTCACTGAATGTTCATGCCAACAATGGACTTTCCCTACCGTGAAAGACTTGAACCGTGTTTCCTTGAAGGGGCACATAATGTTGTCATGCTTTATTCCAGGCAGAGAGGATAGGATTTCATCAGGGCTGTAAAATCACGTGGCTGGCTTGACTTACACACGTCTGCTCTGCGCAGCCTGCGCTCCAGATGACATCAGTGCACGAGGAATCCAGGATACAGAACGTGGTCTGCGTTTTATGGAGCTTTTACTCCCCTGTGGAGTCATCGCAGTGACCAACAGAATCAATATTCACTTTTTCTAAAAAATGCAATATTCTCTGCTTGCAAGGATAGTGGAGATGATTAATGTTCCGTTAATAAATTTGAGACCTCCTTTGTTTCCTCATGAGTTATGCTAACAAACAAAAAACTGAAACAACTGAGAAATAAGAATGCTATTTTGCCTTAAAATAGAGAGATTATTAAAAAAAAATAAATAAAAGGAAGATGGGAGGTCTGAAGTGTTTAATTATTCTGAATTAGGGAAAAAAAAATGCATAACATGTAAGACATAAAAATGAAAATAACCCAACAATGCAATAAAGAAGAGACATCAAAAGAATATATTCGAATCGCATAAAAAATGTAAAGATGAAATAATAACTATCAGGCTGACTTTCCATTCATTGTTTTTATTATCAACATTACTGAACGAATGAGCAATTTCCACGAGTGCCTCTGCTGAAAACACGAGCACTGAATTTGGGATTGCTTCCGCACGCTGTCATCCTCCGCTCCCTCTCTGGTGCGGGAGAAGTCTCGCAGCTCAGCACCTTCCCTCCCTTGATTCACCTGCAAGCTTTGCTCTCTAAAAGCATCAAAGTCTAAAGGTCTGAAGTGCCTCTCGGAATCTGCCCAAAGGAGAAGTTGTGCTGAACTAAGTTGCGTACAAAATGTAACAGAAAATACAAACGTGGCCCCTTCGAAGGCAGCGATACTTGAAAGCTAAACAAGAACCTACAGGTGACTAATAGGCTTGATGCAGCTACAGTACCTAAAAAAGCTACTGACTTGTAAAACATTGTGCTAAAATTATAAACAACTAAAGGCTCAAAAAGGGCTGTGGGTCTGTCAAGTGAGTATCTTGCTCTGCACATCCAGCTTTGTATTAACAGTTTATGAATATGACCAACTTAGCAGGGGACTGACAGCCAGAGTATTTCCATCTGCATAAAGGTGGTTTTATACATTGCCATTTTTATGCAAAAGCAAAGAACACCACGGAGTTATTCTCATCATTTGGGGCAGTCACTCAAAAAAGTAGCTTTGCTTATTGGAGAGCACAAGATAAACTCCTTGCAACTCATGGAGTTGTATGTTATGGACTTACATATAGGAACTTATACAGCAGACAAAATGTATTTTTGATTCTAGATGTTTAACATGTATGTATTTTTCTATGTATTTTCATATTTAAAGCTACAATTAATCCCTTCTTAAAATCCAAACTGAAATGCAGCATGAAGCTTTCACAGCTATACTTTGGCTATTTTTGTTTTAATAATTAAAAAGATGTGTATATGAAACTCAAGCTGCCCAGAGAGATCATGAATATTACAACAAAATAAATCCTGGCACCAATAAATGATCATTTCAAAAGGAACGTGGGAGAGCCTGCCAGCTACAAAAAAGCCCTTTTCTCCCTCTCAAGCTCAGCCCTTACCACTAAAAGCGATGAAACTGTGTGTCCTGCAGAGCAGAGCTCAGGGAATTTGGGCTATTTCTGAACAGAAGGAGGTATCCAAGAGCACTGGAGCACTCCCATCAGGCAAACGGAGAGCCCGGAGCAGCGCCCGCAGAATGCCACGGCCATGCCGGGCCTGCTCAAAATAGAAAAGTTTTCCGGGAAATATCATGCACAGTATCAGGAAGCAAAATGTGGAGCAAAGCATTTCACGTGGCATCTGATTTCTAAGGGCTTTGTTGGGGCTCGGATAACCCGCAAGCGGTGACTGCCGGGAGGGCAGCTGGGGCTGAGCGCAGGGCGGGTCGAAGCGCCCGGCTGCACCGTGCACCTTGGTGAAGGACACGGCCGTCCCGAGCACCCTGCGGGGAAAAAGCAATCGGTGTTTGCTTAAAGGAAGATCCCAGGTAACACGGACAGGGACAACGGCTGCCTCTCATTTAAACAGGCAACTTGAAGCAGCCGCACCAGGACAGACTACAGACAAACTGCACGCAAGGTCTTGTTCTGCTCTGTGTGATACATCTCATGGATCCAGAGTGCTCTGCTCTCGGCGGGCCTGCATTCGCACCAAACTGGAGAGTGGGTGTCTCGCTATTCTTATTTACTCAAAAAAAGGAAAAAAAGGAAAATCACAAGGTGGTTAGTTAGCAAAGATGCAGCATTCACTTCTGTTCCATATCCAAATCAATGAGAGGCAGCTGTTCTTCCTGCACACGTTACGTGTGATCTTCTTTTACACAAAGTTGGGAAAACTGGAGTGCTTGTGAGATCATAGCCCCTGGAACTGCTCTAATAATCCCTGGGCAGCTGTTTTGCCCTATAACACCCCTTGAATTTGCCCATTTTTGCACCAGCAGAGCTGCAAGCTGGCCTACCAACTCCAGGAATTCACTTTCTGACCCTAAATTGCAGCAATGTTTCCTTCAAAACACCAGGTCCACTCACCTTGTCCAGGACAGTGCTGAGAAGTGAAAGACCTAAAGCCTCCTCCTCTTCCTCTCCGGTGTCTCAGGTCTTCACCTTTTGTGTCAGATACCGGCCCAAAACGAAGGCTTTGGGATAACTCATCTGCCCCGAGAGCCCATGAGTGCCAGCAGGTGTGATGTGGGTGCCCAAGACCTTTCCCTGCCCTCAGGGAAGCTCAGATCCCATGTGTAATTGGATCGCTCCTATCTGTAACGCAGTACACAACTCCCTCGCCATCGGGAAAGCCGAGACCTGCTACCAGGCTGGGGCAGGCCAGATTTACTAGACTGTCTGCCACCTGAAACAAATCTTCAGCCTGAGATTTGCAGAGGACCCAAAAGTTGTGAAAAGTTTTGGACAACACCCGCAGTGGATGAAGGCAAAGGAGCGCAGCAGGTTTTGGAAGGAGCAAGCTGTAGTGGAATGAGATTTACCAGGTTCCCAGGATGTATCTGCTGCCATTAATTCCCGGGAGCATCAGCTCTGCATCCCGGGTGGTGCAACGGGCTTTTCCGCTGAGACCTGGGGCTATCGACTACCAAGAAACATCCATTTTCCCGTAGGAATGAAATGCAGTGCTGCAGGAAAGTGGCTGGAGCAAAACAACACCCTTCCTGCTGCGCAGCGCCAGGACACAGGGCCCGGCGCTCTGGGGCCGCCGAGCAAAACTGAACACAGAACTGAACACAGAACTGAACACAGAACTGAACACAGAACTGAACACAGAACTGAACACAGAACTGGCCGCTGCCGACGCCTGGAAACGTCATGAACCCAGAGCCCCCTCCTCACTCCACGCTGAGGAAGAACAAGAGGCTGAATCTGGCTGGCTTGGGTTCTGTTTGGCCTACGTTGCCTTGTATCCCGAAGCAGAGCCCTGGCTCACGGACTCACTGTTTCTTCCCCTGTGGGATACTCCAAGTCGCTCGTTTCCATGAAGAATCTCACCTCCATAGTGGTGTTCGTTCCTATTTCTCTTTGAGGAGCAGCTGTGCACACACCACCGCAGTACGTTAACGGGCTCGGCCTTCGGAGCGGGGCATTAACGGGAAAAACGCGGGTTTTGGCGGGCACGGAGGAGCAGGGGCGACGCGCGGGCCTGGACGCTCCGCACGCTGCCCAGTCCTGCTCCCGCTGCCCTCCCCATGCCTCCCGGCGGAGACCTCGGGCTATCCCAAGGGTGCAGGAAAGCCTTGGAAAAAAAGGAAAGCCCAGCGCTGCTGTTACAGCTGGGCCCCGGGCTTTTACGGCAGGGTGCCTGGGGATGCGCAAGGGCCGCGGCGCCTCAGCGCGGGCGCGGGGCGGCTCCTGCGAGCCGGGCGCGGCGTGTTTCAACGGCAGACGCCCGGAGCCGCTTCCAAAACACGCCCTCCGCTCCGTGCTCTCTCCCGGGCGCAGGGCCGCCGGCAGCCCGCGG
>VZSV01000006.1:8847626-8977196 GCA_013398735.1 Nothocercus julius | reverse complement strand
CCGCCGCCTACCTGCTCCACGAGCTGCTCGCCATACGGTGAGCGGCGCCGCGAAATGGCGGCCGCCGCGGGACGCGCCGGGGCGCTGCGGGGAGGGCGGCGGAGAGCGCTGCCCGCCGCCCTGCTGGGACGCGCCGGGAGCGCCTCGGGATGCCGCGCTGGATAGGGATGCGCCGCGGGAAGGGCGCTTCGGGAATACCGCGCTGGATAGGGATGCGACCGCGGGAAGGGCGCTTCGGGAATACCGCGCTGGATAGGGATGCGACCGCGGGAAGGGCGCTTCGGGAATACCGCGCTGGATAGGGATGCGCCCGCGGGAAGGGCGCTTCGGGAATACCGCGCTGGGTAGGGATGCGACCGCGGGAAGGGCGCTTCGGGAATACCGCGCTGGATAGAGATGCGCCCGCGGGAAGGGCGCTTCGGGAATACCGCGCTGGATAGGGATGCGCCCGCGGGAAGGGCGCTTCGGGAATACCGCGCTGGATAGGGATNGGAAGGGCGCTTCGGGAATACCGCGCTGGATAGGGATGCGCCCGCGGGAAGGGCGCTTCGGGAATACCGCGCTGGATAGGGATGCGCCCGCGGGAGGGGCGCTTCGGGAATACCGCGCTGGATAGGGATGCGCCCGCGGGAAGGGCGCGGGTGCGGCGCCGGCCGCAGCGCTGCGCGGCGCGGGTACCCCCCCGGCCTGGCCGCATCGCGTGCGCCTCGCTCGCCTCGAGTACATAGATTTTATTTATGTATTTATTAGTACATAGATTTTATTTATGTATTTATTTATCTTTGTGGGAAAGCGTGGCGTTTGCCAGCCAAGCCTCCTGGAGCAGCAGCCTCGCGGGGTGTCCGTGGCCGGAGGCGGCGGCACCACGGGCCTCGCCGCACCTGCAGCCATCTTATGTCCCCGCGGCTCCGGGGACGGGGCTGGCCGTGCCCCCCGCCGTCCCCGCGTGTCCCCGCGGCTCCCGGCCCCCGTGCGGGGGCTCTGCGTCCTCCGCCGGCTTTCCCGTTCTCCCTGACGCGGGCTTAGCTGAGCCCGCTGCCCGCCAGAGCGGCCTGAGTGCTGCGGGGTGACTGCAGGCTCCGGGAGGGAGCCAATAAATAAATAAATAAATAAATAAATAAAACCAACTGCCGCTGTCCATTAAGGGAGGATGTATGTTTTGCTTCAGACACGGTTTCTGCTGTGTGTGTGTGTTTAATATATTGATGCATGATGCACCTGTTTGTTTGTTTGTTTGTTTCCTTAATCTTCCCCCCCCCCCTTTTTTTTTGACAGGAAAGAACAAGAGGTTGACTCGAAAGATGCCATTATACTGCATCAATTTTCGAGGCCTAACAATGGTGTACCAAGTTTATCTCCTTTCTGTCTGAAAATGGAAACTTACTTAAGGATGGCTGATTTACCCTACCAGGTAAATTTAGACACTGTTTCTTCACGTTGCAGTTATTTATAATCACGTGAAATGGCAAATATCCATGAGCCCTGCCTCATGGAAGGAGATGTAAAATGTACGTACAGCTAGGTGGGTGATCTGCTGCTTGCTTCTGTCTAGCTAAATTTGTGCTGTAACCTTTAAGGGTATGACTTGAATAAGCAGCTTGGTCTAAGCACTTCTAGGTTTAATTGGCAAAGCTGAATGAGTCTTAGAAATTAATTCCGATTAGAAATGCTTAAGTGGGAGAGTAGTGTGGAGGTTATATAATGGCAAGTAACACCCTAAAGCTAGAACAGCGTTATTTGGTCTCTGATTTTCACCACGCTAAGGAGATCAAGATTGCACAGTTGAAATTTCTTGTTTTCCTGGAGGGTTTCTCTCCTATGCTCTCCTTGAAAGATGTGTCTTCCTTTCCCTTAATCTCCTGTCACTGGTGCTTCCCCTCTGGTGAAGGAAAATGGGATTGGTTTTAGAGGTTGTGAATCTTGTGTTTTAATAGTGGCTGGGGTCCCACTGAGCAGAACTTGATGCCGTCCTTCCACAGGCGATGAAGCTCAGGCTGCTGCAGTGAGTGAAAGACAGAAGAGCAGAATCTGGATCTAGCTCTCTTGTTCATGAAAGTCAAGGTTTAGTTTAGCCACTGGTTTGGCTTTTACAATTCATTGGAGTGTTGGCAGTGAGGTTACACACAATCCAGGACACAGGATGAGTACTTTTTTTCTGTTTATAGACATACATCATGTGTATTTAAGATGATAAAACAGTAATGATAAATATGATAAGGATCCTAGTCAGGAGAAATATGGGAGAGATGTCTCTATTTTTCAAGTGGAGCAAGTTTGGGATCTGACTTTGAAAGGGGCTGAGTTGTGGGTAAGTTGCACTCTCACCCCAAATGGGTTCAGATTCTTTTTATTTTTAGTGCATGTCAAGCTATTACGAAGGATGCTTGTTCAAGTCTAATGTTTTGCAAGGGAAAAACAAGGCCCTTTACAATTTTTAACATATTTGTCATTGATATCCCTCTACTTTCTAATCTGATTAAAACACTCCTGCCTTTTAAAGCATGAGATTTAATACCCATTATCTTAAAATTAATGATGCTTGAAGCAAGTACTGCAGCATATTGCAGAGAGATTTCCAAGCCACAGGATACATCTTCCTCCGTTTGTTTTACAGAATCTGTGAGTTACTGAAGTTTGAACAGGGCCAGGAGGACCTAAGGTGTGTTACTTCGCAAACCAGTATAATATAGGTGGAAACTGCACATTTGAAGGGAAAACTGTTTTTGGTGGAATCTGTGTTCTGTTTGGCAGTTTGTGCAGTTTAGAGGTTTGGAATGATTACAGTTGCCCTAGTGAAGAGTAATTAAAGTTGCCATATAAAAGGTGATTGTCACAGAGTTTGATTATTTCAGAAAGCTAATGCTCTACTCTTGGGTGGTTCAGGATGGAGTCTTTTAGAGAGGGAAGGCTTTCCAGAGAGTTATTCTCCCTTTTTAATTTTTGATAAGGAATGTGTGTGGTTGCAGATAAATCACTGCATTCTGCTGTTGCCTGTCTCTCTCTCTCCCTGTTCCCTGTTAGAGCAGTTAACTGGCTGTGGGCACATGAACTGGTGGTGTAGGTCAGTGTGACCCCCAGGAGCAGCAGTCCTGCCTTTCAGCCTCCTTTGTTCCCTTTTGCCCTTTCCCGGCATGTGTTTTTCTGTTCCACGTGGCAAATTAGGCTGGGAAGCCCATGTAGGTCAGCATGGAAACAGCCAGAGTCATGAACAAGTAGTTTATATAGTTTTAACCTGGGCCCACACTCTGCTCAGTGTGCAGAACCTGGGTATCTGGGGACAGGAGCAAGCAGCAGGAGGCTGCCCTCAGGAACTCGGATACCGCCTGCCAACAAACGCTTGGCTCTTAAGGGTTTGAGTGCTCTTGTGTTCCCTGTTGCAGTCCGGTCTTCTAAGCGCACAAGTGTTTTCAGCCTGTCCCATTTCGGAGAACCTTTTTCTCAGCGTAAATTGAAATGCTGTCTTCATTCTCGCATACTCTGTAAAAAAGGGGAAATACAGGCAAAATGGAGGAATCTAAGTGGAGTACAGTCGTCTTGTGGCTGTGTGCTGATGTGGGTCTTGACCGCGGTTCGGTTCGGTCACCGAGTCAGGCTAGTGCTTACGCTGCTGGAGGAAACCTTTAGGCACAAGAACGCAGTATTTAGCAGCAGTGGCCCTGCTGCCTGTGGGTCCCTTTGTCCCACCTTGCTTCATGCTGCTCAGTAAGGAATCTTGATGCTTGTGGCTCCTTATAGAGGAGAGAGATGTTTGGCTCGCCTACTGTAAGAGCATCTCATCCCTTGTTTGTTAGGTGACCAGTCATACATTGGATTTTAGAGTTGGAGTGTTTTTAGAGGTGCAGGTAAGCTTGTGAGCGGAGGAAACAGCTTTTCTCCTCTGAAAGAAGAGGAGATTCGGTTCCTGTCCTTAGGAGTGCGGTGCTGCTTCTGGCTGTGAAAGGCAGGGCAGGACAGTCACAGGAGCAGGCTGCAGGAGGGCATTAGGAACACCCTGTTGTTGGAGGGTAGAAGATAAGCAGAGTGATTTGAAGCTGGAATTAGTAGCCGATGGGGAGTCTGCTACCCAGAGACTTATTTTCCCTTTTAGTTTTATTTGGTTCCCTCATCAGTGCGTTACCAGCAGGCCACTGTAGGTGACGGGGCACTTGCTTCCCGAGGAAGCTGCAGCGCTCGGAGTCGCTGCTTGTGCCATTGCTGCCTCTGTAGTCTCGCTGTGGGTCATCACCCCCCTGGCAGGAGGCTGCTTAAGAGGAAGGATTGAAAATGGGGTGCTGAAAAGGTATGTTCCTAGTTGAAATTTCCTGACTGCCGGGAGAAACGAAAATTTTGAGCAGTTTGCAGTTGTGGTTTAGGACACTTGGGTTTTACTCGTTTGGTTCTTTGTGCTTTGGCTTTCATGTACTAGAATATGGAATAATGTGCTGGATATTGCAAAAGTGTGTTTGGCATTTGAGAAGAGAAATGGGATGTAGTGTAATATTCCAAACTTTTCCTAATCCCAGTTGGTTCAGATGTGTTCTTTTAGATTTGTTGAAACTATATTTCTTGGTTTTAAGTTTCCCATCCAACGTAATTGAGGCAGGCTTGCCTCTTTCCAGGCTAGGCTTGGCCTATGGATAGTAAAGTTCTGAGTATTTATATGAACTCATAAGTATTAGCACAGCAAAAACATGCTGTTTCCTCTGAGATGTAGGAAAATGATCACCTCTCTGAGAAGATGAATGAAGAAAGGTAAGACATAAGCCAGACATTTACCATAAGTAAGACATTTACCATAAAGGTAAATCAGAATCTGGAGCCTTAATTTTTCTGGAGAATACTGTAAAATGACTCCAGAGTGCCGTATGCTATTCAGTTTATAAATTCCTCTGTAAATGAGCTTCCCAGGAGCTTTTATTAAAATTGCTTTGTAGGCTGCAGTTAAGGTTAATGTACTACAAGAGGGCTTTCCTCCTTTCCTCCTTTCCTCCTTTCCTCCTTTCCTCCTTTGCTCCTTTGCTCCTTTGCTCCTTTGCTCCTTTGCTCCTTTGCTCCTTTGCTCCTTTGCTCCTTTCCTCCTTTGCTCCTTTCCTCCTTTGCTCCTTTGCTCCTTTCCTCCTTTATCGTTTTTTTTTTATGGTGGTACCAAAGTCTCTTCCCCGCTTTACAGCTGCACCAGTTTTTAAGTGGAAAGATGATAAATATTTGATGACAATTAGTAGCAGCTATAAGGATACTAAGGTTTCAAGCCTAAAAATACCTACCTGAGAACAGTGAATACAAGAACAGAATAAGTGAACATTTGTCCAGAGATTAAGGTGCTCTTAGATCATCAAAAGATACTTCCTGCTTTGTTTCATAAACTAAATGTAACAAAACACGAAAATCCTGAGCATTTTTTTTTTTTAGGTTTACCTAAACCGACTTTCTCATAGGAACCTTAGCTATTAAGTTTTTGAAAGCGTAGTATTAGTGTAGGACAAAACTTTTTTTTTTTTCTATAAAACAAAACAACAACAAAAAGATATGCTTTAATAAGCATGTATTTATGTAGAAAGGACTTACTTTTTCTGGAATGCAGAGATTATAACGCAGAATGCAGAGGATAACAGTAATAAAGTCCAGCAGCTTCTACAAAACATCAGTGTTTGTGTATAATGAAGGATATCTCTTACTGAAAAGCCCTATGGACCTTAAATATAGGTTAAGTGAGCGATGTTCAGTGTGTCATAGACACATTACACATCTCAAGAAATAAAGTTCATGATTCTCTGTTCGGTAGATGAGGCACTGCGTAACTGGCTCCTCCTGCCATAATGTTTGCTTGGGCAGAAGGCCTGGAGGGGGCTCCGAGCAGAAAGCACTGTGTTCTTCCCAGCAGCGTTACCCATTTCTTCTTTGATCCAAAGGGAAGAGCTTCTGGATGCGGCGGCCCAGTCGCGTGGCTGAGCAGTGGCCAAGATGATGTGTGTTCAAAGAGAGGGCTGGCGTGGAGTTCATTCTGGTGTCTGCTCTTGGCTGCACAATGAGATAACTTAATCAGTCTTAATGGGGTTATGAAGGGGAAATATTTGAGATATTTGAGACGGAAATAAATCCACGCACAACTGCTAACCCTAAACCTTCAGAGAGATCAGGAACTTGGGGTGACTGGCAGGTATTGAGTTCAGAGTGCCTTTTATTTGTGAGTCTGTGATTCATGTTTCTGAGCTAGGATTTTCTGTTTTCTTTCTAAATAACAGCACACCAGGAATTGAACCCCAAGAAAGGAAAGCAGTTCTGCCTTGTGTCTCTACTTTCAGAAGAAAAAAGAGAGTTGAAGTCAAATGCCTGATCGCATTTTGCAAGCCAGGAATTCCTGTAGAGCTTGTCAGAACGAGAAATACATTTTCTGTTTAAGCTCCATGTTCCACCTCCTTCAACTGTAAAAAGCAGAGAATACCTTAATATTCCTGTAGGAATGCTGCATTAAGAAGATACATGAGTACAACTAATGTTGTACTCAGCAAAGGTGCTGAACTCCTGTAGATTCAGTTGTCATAAATGTGTCTGTAAATACATGAAATTTCTAAGCTATGAAATTTCAGAGCATGTGTAAAGGCAGACTTCCCTCCTACACAGTGAGGGGATAGTACAGATTTCATTGTACAGTTTGGGGTATGTGCTTTATCCTCAGAGCTAGTGCAGCTTTCAGAACAGGTAGTGGATTAATCTTTCTACAGCACCGTCAACATGGAAAGTGTTGCTCTATAACAACTCGGAGCCAAAGTTAGTGTGATTTCTGTGGTTAAAAACTTGTTTAGGTTAGTAGGCCCCATCTTTTGGGAGGTCGGAGTGTCTCCAGCCTCTTAAGTAAATAACCTAGTTCTTAAGTAGTGCTAAAACGCATAACTTCTAGTATAAAAGCATTGCAGGGCCTGGAAAAAAGCTGTTTTTATAATTTTCATATAGATTAATACCGTTGCTCTGATTCGGTAGCTACCACTACCAGAGTACCACTACCAGAGAGTATTGACTTTTTTGGGAATGTTTGTTGGATAATGTTGCCTTTAAAACACAGAAAATTATTTTAAAAAGCCTTATTTTGATATAAACAGAATCTCAAGGGCCTTTTTTGTCTGTATGTTTGTTTGTTTACTTGCTTTTTTTCTTAGAACTATTTTGATGGAAAACTTTCCCCTCAAGGGAAAATGCCTTGGATTGAATACAATCACAAAAAGGTGTCTGGCACTGAGTTCATTATTGACTTTTTGGAAGAGAAACTTGGAGTGAATTTAAATAAAAACCTTGGTCCACATGAAAGAGCTGTTTCCAGAGCAGTGACAAAAATGGTGGAGGAGCACTTCTATTGGTAAGCTTGCATGGTAAAGCTAGTTCTGTTCTGCTGCTGTCAAACCTGCACCTGCACTTTTGTCTGGAAATGTGTGCTTATTTGTTTTGCAGAAAACCTAAAAGCAGTTATGAATTTTGCAAGTCTTCTCACTTTAGGGAACTGGTGCTTCTTTCTGCTCACTAGCAGAAATGCAGTGACTCCTCTGGGAGCTGTAGCCATGTATAAGTGATGGAAGGAATCAGGCCCGTTGCCTGCAGCTTTGCAGAAGCGGGCAGCAGTGGGCTCGGTCCTCTTGCAAATGGCCTTCACAGCTACAGAAACAGCCCTGTTAAAGCTGAGTCAGGATGACCATATACTTCTGTAGTTTGACAGGGGAGAGCTCCCAGCAAATACAGAATTTGGAGTTAATCCCAAATACTGTGTTCTTACTGCTTTTAATTATCTGCATGTGTGACTGCAATACGTATGGCTGTCCTCTCAACACAGAATTGTCCTGTTAATATGCATTGTGACAGAGAGTGCCAGCTGGTAGGATACAGTATCCCAAGAAACACAGTGTCCAGGTGCAGTACATAAATGAATGAAAATCTGAAACTGTTGGTACTTAATACATTTTACTCTCACCTTTACAAAAAGTATCTATTTCTTTTTTCCTTCTCACCCTTTACATTTTAGTCCTTGCTTCATTATCCTTTCGAAAGTGGATTCATAGAAGTAAAAAATGGACACAGCGTCTTGGATCCTGCATGGGATACCGGTGCAGGCACAAGGCTTGTTCCCAATGGTTTTCTATGCTGTTTTCTAGCTTGCGTTTAAGGCCGTGCTCTACTGAGTTTTGACATGACACATATTGCTGTTCAAGTCATTTTGTAGTGTTGCAGGGACAATGTTAGCGTTTAGAAGACAGATTGAAATGATGTGGTTTAGAAACATAACCCTTCTTTCCGAAGTCAGACCTTTGTCTATTATACCCAGTCTGCAGTGATATATCCTCAAAAATCTAATTACTGTTCCCAGACTTCAGTCGTCTTCAAATTTATTTTATTTTATTTTATTTTATTTCAGTTAATGGAAGGGGAGATAGGGCATTTAATGCTTCACATCCTTAGTACTGGTTGTTTCATGGTCTGTGGGTGTACTGTCTTGAGTGTAGCAGTGTTGATAAGAACCATTCACAGGCTCTGCGCGCCTTTTTCCCGGCTGCCCGGCCCTGCGGGGCGCGAGGCGGCAGCAGGAGGGAGACATGTTGCAAAGTTACTTGCGGACTCGGAGCGGCGGCGCTGGGAGAAAGACGGGCAAATCTGAAATAACCCAGGATTCGGATGCACCTGGGTGTGTTTCCATGTGGCCTTTTCTGTTTAATCCCAGGACTAAGCTTCACTAAGGTGCGTCCTTGGCTTATGTTATATCCTGGTTTTAAGTCCTTGCTGTGTGGCTTTGCTACGCTCGTGTAATTATTTTATGCCCTGTGAAAACCCTGAGGCACCACACATGCCTTGATGCCATTTCTTAAAAACATCTTTGGCCGTCACACGGTTATGCCGGGATGTGATCAGGCCTGCCGGTGGCAGCCCACATCTGCACCTTTCTCCTCCCCAGCAGAAGCTTGGGTTTGTTCGTGGTGTCCACTGATCTCCGGGAGGGGAAACGTGTGACAGGGATAGCCTTGCTGCAAAATCAAAGTTAAAAAAATGAAGGGTAGTAGCATGAAATGTGCTTGATAGTTTCATTGGCAGCAGCATGCAAAGCAGCTTCATCATAAAAAAAAAAAAAGGACTGTGTTATGTTTGTGGAATGCAGAAGCCAAGTGTATCTGGTGGTGGTGTCTCCAACCAGAGCGAGTCCTGATGGGTGCTTAGCCTCTCCTCCTGAAATGTTCAGCTTCAGCTCAGCTTCAACAGTGGCTCCGCTTGTTTGGCACCTCTGAAAGGCAGAGATTGCTGCTCTGTTGGAGCTGAGAGCAAGGCAGGGCTGCAGTAGCGCTTAAGGATCAGACTGCGATGCCTGGCAGGGGTCGCACAGAAAGACAGTAAGTGCCCATGTGCTAGTGTGGGCGCTAAAGCCTCTCCCTGGGACACAGGAGTGACCAGAGCAGGCCCTGGAACGCCTCTCCCTGGAGAATGCCAAGCCTGTTAAGCAGTTCCTGCATTTAAGTGAGGCAGAAGAAAAGCCTGCTGACCAACCCGATGCCTGAGAGAGCAGGGAGGAAACGGATGAAACCCAGTTCTTCAGCCCAGGTCGTGGCTTCTCACCTAGGTGTTGCAGAATGGCTAAAGGAACAGGGACATAGATCATGTGAAGCTTCGAACAACCACGGCCTTGGTTTCTAACTCAGCTAGGCCCCTGGCATAAGTTAGGCCTTAGGTTTGTAATATAGAGATCTCAGCATGTTTTTCAAAGGCACAGTGACCTTGGTAGTCTGCATAAACAGTAGTAGCCTTGCAGTTATCCAGAGTGTGAGAAAGTAGCTAAGTTTCCTTGCTGCTATGTTACCGTCCTAGTGATAGAGGCTCTGGTTAAGATCCAATCACTTATTGCCAAAAGGTCTGTTTGTAACCAATGAGCTGCTGACAATGAGGCTCAGTAGTTACTGGATGTTATATACTCTGTGTGTATTCTTGGAATAAAGGAAGTTCTGCTTTATCACTCATATTGGATGCACTGCATTTCTTCCCTGCACCCTCTCCCAGACATATCGGGTTAATCCTGGAGTTCAAGAAGATTCCGCATCTAAACCTAGGGTCTTGGGTCTGCTTTCAGAGCTCGTATGAGTGCCCAGCTCTTAACTTGGGTCATTTCTGTCTCAGCCCTGTGCAGCAGCCAGCGGGCTGTTCGAAATCAGCTGGGTGCCACACAGCTGCCTTCAGGAGGCACCAGTTTTCCGTGTATCCCCAGCGCATTAGTGGGATCGGACTTTCTGTGTGAGAAAGGCCAGAAGATGTCTGATTTCTGAGTCCGTCTTACATTTGCATGCTGATCTGTTTGGTGTTGCAAACATTAAAAAAAAAAAACTGGTGAACTCCTGGGAACATCCAGTGCTTGGACTAGCCATAGCTTGCAAATGCTTTCTAATGCTTTAATCTTAGGAGAGGGGTCTCAGAGTCATTAACGTTAACGTGCCTATCGAAAACCTAAAACTGTGAGCTTAACCAGTCTAACCCATTAGGTTGCCTTATTTGTATTGTCAAACATAACCATAGTTTTTTTTATGTGCCCTCTTACCATGTTATCTAAGCTAGACGTGTGCAGGGAGTGCCCGAAGAACAGGAAAAGGATGATATGGTGGTATAAGTGAGCCTGACTTTGGGAATTCAAACTTGGCCATGATTTAAACAGAATATAAGCAATGTTTAAATACGTCAAGTCAGTTACAACAGTGCTGTCTCTCCCGCCGGTGGCAGTGATGAAGGCTGGGTGCTGCAAAAGCCGTTTACCCTGGAAGCTGCATGGCGAGCAGGATTTCTACAGCTGCCTGTGCAATTACTTTGTTAACATCCTTTGGTGTATCAGGAAATTCCAGCCCACAAACTTCGACCTTGCACAGGTTTCAGATAGGAAAAATAACCTCCAGCTCATGTCATTCTCAGCGCCCCTCTCTTGCCTTGCTGTTTTTTTTATATTTCAGTTTAGGGATGATCAGGCAAACCACTATTGGTGAGTCATGTTCTCCATCTCTTCTTCTGCATTTCATAATGAGGCCAAAGTTGCTGCCATATCTGTACTTCAGATTTATTCCTTCCCTATAGCATTATTCTTTAATGTGTTACTGTTATATTTGTAGTCTAAGAATTGTACAGATGTTCTGGCACAAATGGAAATGCTAATGTTTCCCCAAATGCTCAGTTCAAGTGAATATTTAAAATAATTATGTGATCACATAACTACTAACTGTACTGCAAATTATATAATTAGGCTGAATTAGGCTACATAGACTATCTGGTTTCTGCCATTTCCTAACATTTTTGTAGCTTTGCTCATTGTCTATTTATGCAACTTAAGGCAGAGGGATGACAGGTGGGATTAAATACAGAGGAACTTTTTTTTGTTGTGGTGGAAAGCACAATGTGATCAACATTTGAATGGAATTATTTTAGTAAAGTGCCTGGTAAAGCCAGTTCCCAAAGTGGTTTTAACTTTGTCTCTAAATCTGATTCTGCATTTTTCTTTGCCCAGTCAGGGCCGTAGTTTTCTAGGAACAAACTCACGCTGGTCTGGTTAGCTGCATTCTTCCGCCATGCAAATTTGAGATTTGGGGCCTGTGACAACTTTGCTCATTAGAAGTGACAGGGACGCATCTAGGGCTGTGTTAGGCTCTAGACAAGATCACCTAAGTCCAGTGGCTTCTGCTTTCCCTGCATTGCTCTTGGGATGTCAGGTTCTTCATCTGCTCTCTGCCTCTTCAGCCTGGAGAAGAGAAGGCTGAGAGGAGACCTCATTAGTGTCTATCAGTACCTCAAGGGAGGCAGTGAGGAGGATGGGGCCGGCCTCTTTTCACTGGTGGCCACCGACAGAACTAGAGGAAACGGCCACAAACTGAAGCACCAAAAGTTCCACAGGAACTTTAGGAAAAATTTCTTGACCGTGAGGGTGACAGAGCACTGGAACAGGCTGCCCAGGGAGGCTGTGGAGTCTCCTTCTCTGGAGATCTTCCCAACCCGCTTGGACGCAGTCCTGAGCCACATGCTGTAGGTGACCCTGCGTGTGCAGGGGGCTTGGACTAGATGATCTCTAGAGGTCCCTTCCAACCTTAAGCATTCTATGATTCTTCCACATCCAAACCCTTCCTGCCCCCCGAGCTACCAAGCGGGCTCTAGGGCAGCGTCTTTTCATTTTACAGCACAGACTAATTGGCTTTGTGGGAAACCTCCTTCATCCTGACTGATGAAATTAAAGCTGTCCTAGACACGGTTGCTGATTCCCGGCGCAGTGCCAGCTAACGGGTGAGATTGGGGCCGAGCGATGGTTGAGGCAGCTCTAAGGGGTAGAATTAGCTGCGAGCGACCGGAGGGATTTTTTGGAGCCACTAGAGCAGAGCCTCCTGCCTTCTCTTTGGTTTGCTCTCACTTTGCTCCCTGTGGCCAGCTCAGTTATCTTACAGCAACTGGACTGTGTTGCAGAAGCCCCAGGGGAAGCTGGTTTCCTACGTGCTGGGGAAGAGGGTTCTTGTAGTGAGACACGCAACAGTGCTGCTAGAGGACAGCTTTTCTTGGTTTGTTTGAGTAATAGAAGTAATAGCAGACAGATACAGAAAATACTTGTAGTTATTTCCTAATGTTAGCAGTAAGACAAGACTCTTCCTTCCTGTTCAAATTTGTCGCTGTCCAAAGGATTTTGTCCTTTCACAGGCCCATGAAACAGCAGCTCTGAAATGTTCTGCATTGTCAGAGACCTGTTTGCTTTCAGCGCAGTGTTATTCCATCTTTCTTAATTTCTGTCTCACCTTTTATATCTGTTGTTGGACTAAAGCAGTGTTGCACCACATCTCTTGACCCAAGTTAATGTTTCCACTATATCACTACCTGTTCGACTCCTTTGCTTGCCGGCTGCGTATTCTTCCTTTTATGTTGGTGCTCCTTTCTAAAACTGGCATGCTGTCAAGCTCCACTTTGCTAGTATTAGCCCAGCAACTTAGGCAGAAATCAATATCTTGAAAAATAAGAAGGCTGATGTAAAGCACTTCCATTCAAAGGGCTGTATCGAAGCGTATGAAGCATCAGTGGAATGTTTTTTCGTCATGTGAATATGATGCAAGAGCTTGTGGAGAATTTTGTTGAGGATAAAACCCATCCACAACACAGCAGGCACGTTTCGGTTGTTTTTATGCATTTGCAGCAAAACACGCGCATGCCTCACCATTTTTGACTTAGCGACATCTGTTTGAGTAGACAACATTGTCCTGCAGTGGCCAATTTGTAATAGAATTTAAAATGCCTTTTGTGCTCTGGATTGCTATAATTGTAAATTTGAGTTGCAAGTGGATTGTATATTTTTTCACCTGTTACGGCAAATATTCTCCTTTTACCTCATGTTAATGGTAATTCAAATGAAGAATCTGTTAAAACAGCTTCTTAAAAGATAAGCACTTTTTTCATGGTGTAAAAGTAGTTTTTCTGAGACGGGGGCCAAATTCAACCTCTGTTTCTGATATACAGGATTTAATAAAACACAGATGTAAGAATTATGAGTTCTTCAGATTTTGCCTTTTTTTTTTTTTTTTTGTGTGTGTGTGTGTTTTTGTTTTTTTGATTGTTTTTCTTTCTTGAATTTCTCCTTGGCACAGACACTAAAGAAATAACATGTAATTAGCAATATGTGCAGGGATAAAACCAAGTCGTATTGAAAAGGAGAAGAACCGAGTTCTGATCATGTTGGGAATGAAATAATTTAATGTAAAGATATTTCATATGCAAACTTGCAGCTTTTGATATTTCAACTTTTCCGTGTAATGTCACTTGTTTGTTATATCTCTGTGAGCCTGTTTTCCTAAAATGTCAAATGTGCAAGTCCACTTTTAGAATTTTCCATTTGGAAACTCCTGAAAATACTGTAAAATAATGGCTGTGAGCTCGCAATGTTTGTGAGGTCCTGTTGACTTCACATATTTGTCTCATCTACTTTGAGATGTAATTATCTCTAGCCTTTTTTTTTCCAGTTTGCTGTGAAATTAGTGATAGAAGTTGCATAGTCTCTTATTTCTTTAAAAAGTCCCTTATCAGAATGCATTAAACATTAGAAAAGTTAATGGTTCTTTTCGTACAAGTTTTTTCTAACTAGCAATGACAACAAACCATTTTTTCCTTTTCTTTCCCTACTAAAGCAGTGAAGAATAAAAATTCATGTTAGGAAATGAAAATTTTAGCTGATAAAAAAATTGGATAAATCTTGCTTTCAAGTTAATATATTTGCCATTCAATGAAGCTGAAATACAGGAAAATCCCTGAGAAATATATCCCTTCTAAGATAAACATCTTCATCAGGTAGTTAAAAAAGTACAGGAGATAGCCTAATTTAACAACCACCTCTTTAGTAGTATGTGGGACTTCTGGGGTAAAGATTGTGTCATTGCTAGTTTCTGTGTAGAGCAGCATCTTCTGAACAAATGTCTCTTAAAAGAGTGTTTATTTTGGGGCAAAATTACTGCATTGCTGAGTTTTGGTAGTATAGAAACTGAGGGGAATAGGTCAGTAGGAAAGAGTTCCCACTTGCCCAGGTCTGTGTCAGGGCAACGAGCACCAAGTCATGACGTGCTGAGGAAGGTCTGTAACTTCTGCAAGAGTGTTTTCAAACGCGGCAATGGGTGGGCTGGGTACTGCACTGTTTTAACGTATTTTCACGGCCTTCCAGGACTTTAGCATATTGCCAGTGGGTGGAAAACCTCCACGAGACCCGAAAGATGATTTCCATGTACGGCCCCTTTAGTGACTTGCTGAAGTGGATTCTCTGCCATCTGACAAAAGGGATTGTGAAACGGGAAATGTACGGCCACGGCATCGGCCGCTTCTCCGAGGAGGAGATCTACGCGCTGATGGAGAAGGACATGCGCTCGCTCGCCGGCCTCCTGGGTAACGTACCGCGTGTCCTCGCTCCGCAGCGCCCCTTTGGGGCCCGCGCGCACGGATCATCCTGCTTTTCTCCATGGATGAAGCGCTCGGGTGCACCCTAGTGCTGTTGTCCCATGCTGGTTGCATTTTTGCAGGGACAGTGCTGCTTTTCCTGCTGTTTGCTTGTTGCTTAATAGTGTTCCTCGAGGGGTGAGTGTACCCTCTGGTATTTTCCTAAGCCCCGGTATTCATGTGTAGAGGAACAGAATGTGACCTGTGATTTTTGGAATCACATGCTCCTGTGTGAATTAGGAAAATACAGCATTCAGCACTGGAAATGAAACCTCTTATTATGAGATTTGGGAAATCTCATTTTTCCTAACGGGACTCATGACTATTTGATGGATCATTACGAGGCTGTCGTCTGAAATTCCTTTGCAGATGTTATTTTTATGAGCCGGAGTGTGTCGTATGTGGTTGGTGTTTATTGAAAGCTACTGGTAGGAGATGGGTCTGTATTATCAGAGTGGATGACTTAAGGTTTGTTGATTTGTTGTCCATGGCTTCTGTAGAGTTAGTCTTGATGCAGACCTGACTGAGCCAGTATCGTATGAAACCCTTTTCTGATGTGTAGCCAAGGCTGAAATATGTACCAGAGCTGTCTACTTTGTGTTTCTTGCCTTGAAGCCTAATTACATAATGTTTTATGTAAAATTGGCATTTGAAGGAATTGGTTTTGGGAAGACTGTCCCTTCCTTTGAGCTTGCCTCTCCCTAACTGCAAAGAGATAGGAAGCACTGAATGACCAAAATCCTAGTTTTGAATAAGCCAGGACTCAAGAGAGGTGGTAGCTCTGTTGCTACTTTGTTCGCAGTTACGATTTTTCTAGAGAGGTGGCTGAGCAGATGGCAGGAAGGATGATGCCCCCCAGCCTCTTGTCCTGGTTCCTGCACTTTCCCTGCATTACAGAGGGTGGAGAGATCCTATGCTATCCTATGCTCTGGATGGGTAAGTGCATGGGGAAAGCAAGTGTGAGGAGCGTTCAGCAGAAAGCAGTGAGTTGTGCTCGCTGAGAAGGAGGAGACTTCAAGGCTGGCAGCGCATGGACAAACCCTGTGAGGGAACGGGGTTGTGAGGGAGCTGCAGTAGCTTCGACCTACGACTTGGAAGTTCAGCAGAGCCTGCTGTTTTTGGCTGGACAGTCTTGATAGACTAAGCTAAGGGATTTTCAGCAGCCCCTGATGTGTCTATGTTGCAGTCATCCCCATCTGCTAAGAGCAGACATACATGCATAGTCTCCAAGAGAAAACTGAAACTAACTCTTGAACCAGAGTCTTCTGGTTTCTGCAGTCAATGTACTGCCATACATCTCCCACAGCCAGTTTCACTAGAGTGCCGGGTGCTGCATGAATTCCATGCTGTGGTAAGACAGACAAATTTCAGCAGCTTGGTCTGATCATTCTCAGTCTTCTCATCTTTCCTGGGGCCGTGCATGGGTGCTGTAGCTCAGGGCAGAGCTCTATTCAGAGTGAGCTTAGCCCTCACTGCGTAGCACATGGGCCTGCACAAGTCGTGTGGGTGTGACAGATTGATCCCTTTCTTGTTTGTAACTGTTACTGAGTTTGCATTTCTGCAATTGCTTTCTAGTCTGTCCCTCGGATTTATCTGCAGCTTTCTGTCTCTGTAGTCTATGTTGATTCTCAGATTTTTAAAGTCTGAGGGTGAAAGGATCATTAAATCATCCAGACACATCTGTGTATGTTCTGTCCAGGGGCTGCTGTCTTGTTTCTGGCTAAAGCATGTCTCTCCAGAAAGCATCCAGTTTTGATCTGAAGATTTCAGTAGGTGGAAATCCCACCGCTTTTATTGGTGACAGCTGTTAATCACATCAAAATGTCCATTTTAAATAGAAATTTGTCTGCAGACTCACCTCCTGGGTGGCCTCTATCATCTCCTGAAGATAAGTGCTGTAATCGAATTGTCTGTCTTGTATTTGGTGGGAAAAGTAGGTGGAAGTCTTCAAGCATCTCCGTGATGTATTTTCTTCATCTGTTGAACATAAAAGCAAACCAAAGCAAACAAGAAACCAGAACTGTTTCCATTTGCCTCCTGTTCACTGGATATGCTCTTTGTTCCCTGCTTATAGATATTTATCTTCATACTTGCACTCTTTTGCTTGTAGTGGCCCAGTTTGTCAACCCTCTGACTGTCCTGATTGCCTTGTTATTTGCCACTGTATCAGCTTACATGATACGTGGATGTGCCCATGGGTTCTCCCAGAAGAGAAAGCAGTTTGGATTTGGACTGTTAATTAGGGGGCAATACTAAGAGCTTGAAAAGGATGGCTATAATGTAAAATAGCTGCATATATCAAGCTGCAGCTGCCAGTCATTAGGCATATGAGTTTAATTTAATGTTCCCTATTTTTTAGCAGAAAAATTACAAATGGGAATGCAAATAACTTTTTTAATTCCAAGAGCTGCTTCCAGAGAGTGGTAACTTGGCAGATGCCTGGTCTTGTGACACGTATCTTGACATTCCCAGACACATTTTTTTTTTCCTTTACATTTCTGAGAATCACTTTTTTTTTCCTTCTCCCTTGTCCCTCTTTCCTTAATAGACTGCTGCACATCTCTCAAAAATGAGAATCAGAACGAAATCCTGGTTTTGGTGATGGCCCACCCCACGGCATCATCTTGCACTGCGCCCTGCAGTCTCTAGGTGGCAAATACAGGACTCAGACGATGCAAGGAAAACGTGTTTACCTCGTAGCTGATGCTCGCGTGGCGTCGCGGCCGCGTTCGGGGTCCGGGTTCAGCCTGGGTCTGGGCAGCGGAGGTGAGGTAGCTGTGAGGTAACGGCAGGCACCGGGGCCCACGGCCACGTGGAAGGGGAGTGTGGTGGCCCCGCGCTCCCTCCCGAGGCGGGCAGAGCTGCCGGCCCTGCGCACACCAGTGTTTCCACCCAAAGCCGCTCCCCGCTATCCCTGTGGCGCTTGGCGTTCCCGAATCCCGTGCCTTTGCTCGGTCGTGTCGTTGGGCAAGGGGGATGTGATCCAGCTCGAGCACGGCGCGTGGTGGCACCGCCGTAGCGTTCGCCAAGGGGCACAGTGAGGCGTTTTCAAGATGAGTAGCATTTTGCCACCCCTGAGAGGACAGACTGTGTGTAATCTAGCACAAAAGCAGGTGCTGGGTTGGTGTTTTGGTGTGCGAGGTGACCTATAACACTTACTGTTTTATGGGAGCAGAGCTTTTCTTCTTCTTCCCCTTCATTTCCACTCCTTTCAAGTAAGAGGTGTTGTATGCACGGAATTGCTCTATTTACCAAAGAAAGGGCTGCCTCAGCTCTCCCCTTAGGTGCAGCAACAGCTAAAATGCTGCATTTCTTCCCAGCACAACAGCGTTATGAGCTCATTCTGGAGCTCGGTTGCATGGTATTAAATTCTCCTAGCATTGGCAAGTGAAATGGCATTTTACATTGCATGGGACTGTGGTTTGGGGGCCAGTTTTTGAGATCAGTGAATGCTGGACACCGCATAAATACTAAAAAGTACTTAAAACATTTACCTTGCACATAGTTTTCAGGAAATAGATGATGCAACTAGGAAGAATTGGAGAGAGTTTACTGTATTTTAAAATCAGTCCCGATGTGCTGCATCATTATTGCTTATTCCTGAGCACTGCTTTGTGGTAAATTATGGTACAGAGGGATCACAGGCTGAGTTGTACTGTACTTTGAGATCTGCTGCATTTTACTGCTGGGCAGTTTTTCTGAACCCACTTAATAACCCTGATGTTTAATAACCCACTGAATTGCAGGCAGTTTATATTGGACAGGCTAAGAAAGTCCTAGGGAGCTGCTGTAACTGGATTTAGAGAATTCAATTGCATGCCACATTTCAGAGCTTATAGCACTCGGGGCCAGCGGAGGGACAATTCAATCCTGTAACCTGATCTCAAAAATAGAGCACATTTCATTTGTATGTCTTACCTGGGACTTGACTCCAGGTGTAGGGCCTGTTCCGCAGAGGCCATCTCACACTCCATGCGTTTTCAGCAGTGGCGTCTTTGAAATGTAATTCTCTTCTTTCTCCTATTTAGTTAGGTTCCCAGGATGGCAGACGAACTAGCCACGGCATGGGCTAGTCCAGCATCTCATCAGAGAGGCGACAGATCATAGAGGGGAGCCCGGGCAAAGTGCTTAATAAGACATCTACCTTTCACAGAACTGTAGGACGAATCATGCCGTTCAAGGCTAGAGGAACCAAGAGCAAAATGCCCTGTTCTCTCTTTCTGTAGTTAAGGCAGTGGGATGTTCCCAGGTAGTGTGGGGACAGCCTGCCTTGCTGTTGTCTGTGGGGCACTTGTCTCTTAAGGCTCCCTAGGGCGCTCATTTTGGTGCCTTCCACAAGCACATGGTGCCTGCATTAGGACTGATATTGGGAATAGTTTGGGGAGAGGGAAAGGGAAAAGTCTTGTAGCAATAGTCAGAGCAGCATGTCATGTGAGAAGATTCTTGGCAAACTTCCTCAAAGCTCCAGGCTGCTCATTCCTGCCTGGAGCTAAGTCCTGCTTCTAGATGCACTGGCCTCTTTTGCAAATGCTACCAGATGGACTGATGTGAAAAGGCTCTGTGAGAGGAAAGCTTTGGGTGCCTCTTTAACTTTCAGTTTGATCAGGGGGATGAGCAGAAACTGGATCAGCACATGTTGGAGATACCAGGTGACCAAATTCTTTCAGCAGATGCATTCAGCATGATTTGAAGTCCATACCAAAGGAGATGATGCTTTCAGGCACCTTGTGATTGCAGAGATTTTAGACACAGCAGAGCTAGTGCAGTCTGTATCCTTTGTCTGCTGTGGTGACTAGAGGAGGTTATTTGACCAGTGACTCTGTAATTGGCCTAGTTATAGAAGTGGTGGATATGGAGAAATCACAAAATGGATTTCACCTCAAGTAACAGCTTTTGAACCACATTCTTGAACCACATTTTGCACCCTATTCTATTTAAATCATATTGACTGCCCGTCTTTGAACCCCTGTATCTTAAGAAACATAAAGGTTCTCATCTAAATCATTTCAATAAAAATATATGTTAAAGATGTAGTCAGGGAAAGATCCAGTGTTGTCCTGAGGAGAAGTGACAGCTGTTCCACAGATGTTTGCTATTGTACTTACAGGTGACAAGAAATACATTATGGGACCAAAGCTTTCCACTGTTGATGCCACTGTCTTTGGGCATCTGGCACAGGCCATGTGGACGCTACCAGGGACTAGACCAGAGAGACTGATCAAAGGTAAGAAAGTTTAAATAACCATCCTCTAATGAAAATCACACGGTAGCATTTTCTGTGTTTTAAACTTGGAGCACCTTGTAAGGACATTTGAAGATTGTGGGAGCACTTAACCTGCATCATGGGCTGTTTTTGCCTTTGGTGTAGCATCCTATAGTGTTGTCTTCAAGTTCTTGTTTGTTTTCACCTTGATGTTCTACCTTGTAATTATTTCTATTTCTGTGCTTGATCATTTGCCTGTTTAACATAGCAAAGACCAAATACCTTTAAGGAATAAATGTTGGTAAGGTTTTAGAAGATGGAAGCACTGCCATGAGCCAGAGTAGAGTCTACTGACTCTAGAGCCAGAGTCTACTGCTGAGTAGAATTGAACTGTAGGTTCTGCTGTTAAAATGAAAATAATAGAGCCTTTGTTATTACTAAAGATACAGGATAAGGATTTTTTTTTAAATTAATTTCATTCCTTTCCTTTCTTGTGGAGTGACAAAAATATGCCATCTTGGCTTCCCTTTCCAGAATACATTTGCACACTATTAAAAGTGGGAAAAGCTAGGAGGAGAAGGATGTGAAACAGTTGTAAAAGAAATGAGTATTGTCTGTAGAATCACTGTGCACAACAGATAGATAGCTACTAACGGAGTGGTTTGGAGAAATGGATTTGCTCATTGTTAAAACATTGCATGAGCTGAAAATACCTGAAGTTGTTGATGGGGACAAGGTCCTTTTTCCTTTTGACCTCTGAGGGAAGCACAGATAAAATTCTGAGGGGTCCAAGGATTTTGAGAGGGAATACTGTGTTTATTGACCAGAATGAATAGACAATAGTGGATGCAAATGCTCAGGCAGCAGGGACAGCTCTACCTGTACAGCTGCTCAGGCCATGACACCCTGAGAGTCCATTTCACACACGCGTTCCCTTGACCAAGCTGTGACTCCTGTGTCTTCCTTGAGGTTTTTCTAATTGGTTCTCCTTCAGAGCACACTCTTATTTATGTATGTGAATGTATAAATATAAAGCATAGTGTGCTCTCATGGACTAGAAATTTTAAAAGGTGAACCAGCGAGCCCAGGAAAACCTTAAAAAGCAACGAATTTATCTTGTGGACTGTGCTGCCATCTGGTGGTGCAAAACCAAGACGTTATCCCCATTCACTATACTTTCTATACGTCAATAAATGACTTACATATACTCCATATATGAATTTGAAAATTCTGTCTTTGGATGTGTGTTCCTTCCTAATAAGGAATAGTTTTTTATTTTAAACAACTTGTAATACTAGAATGTTACTTGCTTCAACTATTTCTGTAAAGGTTGAATTTGGGATAGTTATTTTGCCACATGCGTTTATGTTAATTTCTGTGTAGCCCTTCTTATTTTATGTAGGTTAATAATATGTATTTCAAATTACATAAAAGTTATAGGCACTGTCACAAAGAATTGACTGGATCTTGGTTTTTTGAAGCGAGGTTTCTGAGGCCTCTTTGAAAAGAACTTGCAAGATATATTTCCAAATGTTTCAAATGTGTTTCCACATCCGAAGGCGAGTTGTAGCGTTCCTGACTGTGTGTATTTACTGGAGCCTGTTGTGTTGTGTTGCAGGTGAACTGATTAACCTGGCTATGTATTGCGAACGAATAAGGAGGAAATTTTGGCCTGAATGGCACCATGACGATGATAACACTCTGTATGAATCTGAGGAAAGCAGTGAGACAAGCAAGACTCACTCCCCCTTGCAGGACTTCAGCTTTTATTCAAGGACAGAAACATTTGATGAGGAAGGGACGGAAAACAGCATTTCTCATACCCCTGACACTGATTACACTGGACACTCGCTCTTTGATTCGGATGTGGACATGGACGACTGCCGAGACCAGGAACAGTGCAAGTGACGTGTACGAGCAGCTCCCCTTTGCATACATGCAAATCCTTTCTCGGGATCAGGCTGGTTGATTTTTTTTTTTTTCTCCGTGTTCTGAAGAGGTTTGTATCACTTTGGAAGAGATCATTGTGCTTGATGTGGCTGTCACCTGCTGCCTGGACTATTTCAGCCTTATTTCATTTTGTGTAACTGTTCAGATGGAACCAAGGTAAATGGTTATTTAAAACATGTGGGAAGAACATACGGGAAAACTGGAGGTTCAGAGGGAAACGGGACTTTTCAGTCTACATTTTGCTCCCATTGCAAAACAGATCCCCAAATCAGGTGGGATAATCCTCCAAGAAGCGGAGCGTTCTTAAGAGATGGTTTGTACTGAGATCTTACCTTCACACAAATAGGCTGAGGACAAAAAGGGAAAACGACTTACTGGCACATCCTTTTCCTTGGAAAGAAATAATGATGCAATATTGATTTGGCAAAGTTTTGGGAGGCTTTTATTTGGTGGCTTCTTATACTCTGGGTGCCTAGGCTATTACAGAATATATACAGGAAAGAACTGCTGCTAATTATTTATTTTGGAGATAGTCGAGAAAGGCAGGAGGAAGACATGTTGCTGAAGAAGGCAGCTGTTTCATGTTATTTGCAGAAGTTTGAAATCTCCGTTGTTTTTATGCAGAAGGAAAATATTACCTTTAATGTATAATCTCCCAAACGCTCCGCTGGAAAGTGCGTTGGCCAAAGCCTACCTCAGGCATCTGAATTCCCTGTGTGTGTTTGAATGATTATTATGTTCTTACTTCCTGCCACTGTCTGTTGTCTGATATTGCAGATGCTGCTAAAGAATTAGGATTTATTACTGAAAGTTTACTGCAGCTCAGGAGCGGGTGCTTTATGCTCTTAGCATGAAGTCTGCAAGACTGTTTTGGATGCTGCTGGGTGTGGGATGCTGCGTAACTGCAGGGTGCTGGCGCAGGCAGTCGGCTGGTCTGCAGCTGGCCTGGATAGTGCAGCTGGGAGTGCATAGGAGCGAGCTCTGGCCCACGGCTGTGTGTGTGCTGTGGTCTCTGAGGATTCCCAGGTGCTCAGGCAGTAATCCCAACTGAGCTGTTAGCACATCTGGGAATCTGGAACACCAAATCAAGAAGGGTTTTGCAGGTGCTGATGTACCTTGTATTAATATCTCCCTAAATGCGTGACTGACTGATATAAGTGGAAAGTGTGTGGAAAATAAAGACAATTTTGGTCTTGTAAACATCTGAGTAATATCAGACATTTTGCCTGCAAACTTTGACAGTTGCCCTTTAAAAAATAGTTTCACTTTAGCTTTCCTGGTAATTTACATCAATGAGGATCCCTCAATAAAATTTTTATAATATGTTGGTTGTGCTATAGGTTCTGGGAAGAGCCAGGGCGGATGACAGATGCCTGGGAATGTAAACTGCAGGCTGTTCCTCCTAGCCTGGAGCTTAAAATAAGCAGCAGCATTGGGGTGCTTGCAGAGGAAGTCTCCTCGTGGTCGGCGGAGTGTCTCCTGGGCACAAAAGTGCCCGCTGGGGGTAGCCCAGGGCTCGCAGTGGCGCCGCGCGGAGGGGACGCTGTGGCGTGGGGCGCGTGCGCGGCCGCCTCCGCTTCCCCATGCCCTTCCGAGGGCCGAGCGCTGTCCGTCGTTACGGGTACTTGTCGGTTGCAAAGTGAATCAAACATGGGAAGGAGGGAAAATATAATCCGGTTACTTGGGACTCTTCCCTGCAAACCAAGCACAGGAGTAGGGCACAGATGTGGCTTGCCTTGAAAGCACAGAGGTGGTGGGCCAGAGTGCCTGGGCAGATGTTAGCTACAAAATGTGAGCCCTGGTATTCTGAATGAGCGGGATCTACATCAGGAAAACCTGCTTTAAAAATGCTCATGAGGTGAGCTCTAAAGCTCTGTATTTGAAGGCTATGCTTTCTTGACATTTTCGGTGTTAGGATTTCCAGGCTTGGTGGCCTCTGCTGGCTGCAGATATGTGCCAGCAGGAAAGTCTCAGCTATTGGAAAACCAGCCTGAGTTCAGGAGACAGCGTTTTCTTTATAAATTTACTAGCCTGGCATACCTGTCTGTGACAGCCGTGTTTCTGTAGTCCTAAAATACAGGTTAACCAGAGATCAGTGACATAATCTTACATATTTATATAATCATACATATCTTACATTCTGCATATCTTTGGCTACATCTACATGGCTGCACACAGCAGCAGGCATAGAAGTGGTGTGGTTCAAGTGTCTGTTGTTATCTTTTTCTCCAGTATCTTAAATGTTTTTCAATAGGTAGCTGAAAACTTTGTTCCCGGAATTGCTTGTGTGATGGATTTGGTGCTATTACGCAGCACTGAGCTTAGATGAATGAGAATCTGAATCAAGGTTGTCATTCTTGGTGTCTTCACAGTGTTCAGGAGAGGAAAAAAAGTTAAAAGCATCTTCTAGTTTTTTATTCCTCTATAGTGGCTGGACTGCTAAAAAGGTTATTTCCCTCCCTCATGCTTGTATCCTTTTTTTTTTTTTTTTTTTTTTAATGTCATAATTGAAGGTGGAAGGAGGAAAATCATTGGAAATCTTTACCGCATCTTGTGAGGAATATTGGCCAGAACAGCATTGCAGATAGCAGAAACTTAAAAAGCCGCAGACTTGCGGTAGCTCTCGTTGGAGCACATTTGTACAGTCCGGGCAAGTCACTACTTCAGCGTGGGCATAAAATCGCTTTTTTGTGTGAATCCGGTGCAAATGGCCACGGAGAAGAGCTGAGACTCGGGCGCAGCAGCAGTGTCCTCCTGCTCCGTGTGCTCCGAGCATCCGAGCTGCACATGTGTGTTGATGCCTGGCACTCCAGGCATGGGGCATTCTGAGTTTGCAGAACTTGATGTTCCTGGGGGAAGCAAGTGATATGAGAGGATCCATTTATTCAACTTGTATGCACACGAGTGAGCCTTGATTTCACATGTGCAGCCCCAGGGGTTGGGAGCTTTTAGAGCACCATGTGAGTTGAGCTTTCAGTGGCTTGAGGCTGGTATAATTTAGGACAGAGTTCGGGTCAACGGGTTTGCGGTTTCAGTAATTCTGGTGTAACCATTAAGACTGCCTGAAGAATAATTACTGCTTTGTGAATTTGGGAGATGAGAAAAGCTCCAAAGAAAGCATTCGGGTGCCCCAGTGAAAGACTTATGTTGTTGCCATCAGCTCTCGAGTTTTGGCTTCTGCTCCAAGGACGTTTTGTGCAATGGCTATTTTTGTGCAGAAGGTCTAAAACTGCTTTTGGAGCAGGAACCAGAACACAGATGACCCCAGCAAACCTGAATTCACAGCTAGATTCTGGCAACCAGGAACTCTCCTGTAAATGTAGGGAGTCCTCAGGTCAGTTGGTTTTTTTACAGCTGGGAATGGGAAAGAGTTAACTACTCGTTTGAAGGAGCTAATAATGTGTATTTTGAGGTAATCCCCTCGGAAGTGTTTTCTGAAATTACTCTGGATAGAAGAGGCAGTTGGACTTGGTTAACCCCAGGTGAGTAGCTGAGCTCTAGGATATCTGTGAAGCTAAAAGGCAAGAGACTGAATTAGCACCGGAGAGTGGTATGGAGGGGGTGGGGGCGAGAGGAAGGGCTAGATGAGGTGGATCTCCCCATGGGCTCCACTAAGCAGTCAGGGATCTGGCTGGGTGGAATCACCTTGCTGCATTCATCCAGGGTGTCATTTCAATATCACTTCAATTTGACATTTCTGTCATGTGAAATCTTGCAGTGGGGGTTACACTTATACTCCCAAGTGGAGGTTTTGCTTTGTTTTTGAATAATCAATATGTCTCAGTGGAGGCTTAACTTGACTCTGACAAGTACAGTAACACATTTTGTTGTAGAAAAGCGAGACAAAATAAGAGGAAGGATCCAAAAGGATGACAAAAGCAGAAGCAGCTTTTTATTGTCAACTGAGATTTTTCAATTTATTTATCAGTTAGGTGAATGTATTTTATAGCATGTCACATGCCTTCCATTTCTTAGGAATTACTCAGGTTATTTTAGAGGAGAAGCTAGTAACATTCTCCTTTTGACAGTTATTCTAGAAAAAGTCTGCATTTTTGCGTTTGGCTGTGTTTCAGTGTAGATATGAAATTACAAAGCAGCATCTCTTTCAGAAAACATATGTCTAGTGCACTGTCAGGTTTGCAGGAAATCCTTGCGTTAATTTATCCTTCCAAAACAGACATTGACTGTTAGACTTGCTTAAGAGGATTTAATCCAAGCTTTTTTTTTTTTTTTTTTTTTCCTTTCCTCTTGAAAAATAGTTTTGATGAAACGTTTCTGAAAAAGAATGACAAAGTTCCTGCAGAGTGACTGGCTGGTGAGTTTTCAGAGATTTTTCAGACCAGGGCTGAAGGGCAAAAGCGCAGGCAGGGAGCGCTCGGCCTGTTCTCCCCTTGATCCGGACCCGGTGATGATCCCGGCACATCCTCTCAGCCGGGTCGGGGCAGGAGCCTGTGGGCAATGTGTGCAGAAGGAAAATGAGCTCAACACACTTCATATTAAGTACCATCAAAAGCTAAATAGTACATTACATTTATTCCTGCAATGCTGTTTTAAGAGGATAGGTAACAAGTCTTCTTTTGGAAAATGGGAATTTAAGGAAACCTCTGGATTTCCAATAAATTTAAATTTAAAACAGTCTGCTTTGTTTCTTAATGTGAGTTGCAGTGCCTGATTGTGTAACACTTTGCCACGTCAAAATGGGTTTGTTTCTCAGTATGAGCATCACTGGCGCTGTCAGCAGAGCTCACTGTTACCGAGTGTAGTCAGTGGGGAGAACACAGACGTTAGGATGTATAGTTCCTCCAGAAATTGTACAGATGTGGTGCTTGATTTAAAAACCAAACCCAACCTGATGTTTCACGGAGGACTGTTCCCTTCCAATTATAACACTGCAAGTCACACAGTTTGATCTTTAAAACCATGGCAATGTCTCTCTAGATATGTATTCTCTTTGAAAAAATACTGCCTGAAATATTTCTGCAGCAGCAGTTCAGGCACAAATTTCCTTTTGTCAATGATGTCTGCTCAAGTAATCATGACAGTTTCATACTGTTTTCATTGAAAGGGTTGTATCTGTCAAATACTAAGCCTTACAAAATATTGCCTGCTGGAAAAGTGTGTTATGTGCAGATTTATGCAGGGTAGCTCACCAAGCAAAATTTGAAGGGGATGAATTCAAGTGGATATTGACCTTAGATGTTTGAATAATAATTCGAATTTGTGTTCTGACAAGTAGCTATTTAGCATAACCTTCCCACTTCACCCCCAAATACTGCAAAACTATGAGTTAAGCGTGGGATGGAACTAAATGCTCGTTAAACACTGAATTATGCCGGGCAGCCCAATAGCTGGGATATGGGAGTTGATGGACAGTATAGATGTGAGTCATGTTAATACATATTGGTGACTGCAATGTAGGGGAATATCCAAATAGTTTTGTCTAATCTCCCGTGGACAGAGATGACTAAGATCCCTCTGCATGACCGCGGTGGTTTTCAGGAGCTCCTTAGTGCTCCTGCCGCGCTCACGTGTGCTGTGCTTTGCTTCGGGTGTTCGTCAGAGCTAACGGGCCGAGGAGGGAGCCCTTTCTGCAGCCGCTCTGCGGGCGAGGCCGTCCTGGTGCCATCCTGGTGCCGTCCTGGCGCTGTGTGCTTACAAGGAGAAGCAAGGGGTCCTTACGGATCCGTCCTCTCTGGGGAGCGTTGCCGTGGATTCGGCCTCGCGCTGACGGGTGGACGCACTCCCGGCAGGCACCGTCCCCCTCGTGCTTGGTCGTCGCCTTGCGGAGGGCAGGCGCCCTCTGCGCCTGCTGGGCAGCTCTGTGTGAAGGTGGGGAGGGGGTTCATTTCCAGGCTGCTGACCTCGATCCTTACAGTTCTGCATTAGTGGAGGAAACTTTGGCCCCCTGCTCGGCTCTCTTTCTGCAGTTTGGGGCAGTCCTCTCTTTGGTTGTCACGGAGGGCTTTTCTTTCATCCCTTTTCTATACTTTGTAACCTGAAGTAGTTCTCAGCAGAGATTTTTTGCAGTTTCCCATCGAGTTTGGAAAACAAATGGGGTATCGGTGTACAGCACGGGAATGTTAACTGATTAAAAATGTTCAGTGTGTCACTGCACTCTTCATACCACGTCCTGTTTGCCCTGCTCACTGATTTTTAAGGACAGAGGAGAGCATTACAGGCATTTAGTTTGACTCCTGCATAGGAAGGATTTCATCCAATGATTTCCCCATCCAGTGCAATAACCTAAAGCTGAACTGGAGTATATGCCTTCAAAAGGCTTCCAGTTTTCACAAAACAAGTAAGTTCTGCCACCTTTCACCGCTGGAAGTGCTGTAAGCTTCAGCAGAGCCGGTGTTTCCTACTGAGGTTACAAGTGACCAAGAATTTGCTGCATCTCTTATTCCTGTTTCTAATTATCTTCACTTAAAAATTTGCATTTCTGGGGCCATTTCGGAGAGTAGGACAAGCAAGATGTGACCTTGTTTCTTCAGCTCTCTGGAAGAGTGCTTTTAAACTTCCCTTGTTGTGCTGATGTTCTCACTGGGCACTGTGTTTGTGTGTGTGTTCTTCCCCCACTTTTTAATTTATTCTTATGACAAATCTTTCCTAGAATGTACAGGTTTTTATTTTTCAGGATACTTGAAAAATGCAGGTCCCCGAGTTTTTATCATTGGGATGTGTTATCCAGCAAGAATAAGGTGTCTGTGTGTGTGGATATGGGAGGAGGGATCATCCAGCTATATACAGTGTACAAGGTTTTACTAGAAATATGAAACAACACATTGCTACATGAGGACTTAAATGCTATATCTGCATTATGTTGTTTGTCTATGAATTACATGAGACGTTATTTTAGCACTGTTATTACTACTAGTTTATAAAGCCATACTTAAACTTGTACACTTAATTGTAACATAACTTGAACTTGTGCACTGTGTGGATTTGTGTATATATATATATGAAAATCTGTATATTTCGTCTTTATGCTGTATATGTCATTGGTGTGTAAATTATAAGTACAGGATCTAAAATACCTCTCTGGTTCATGTCCTTATTCCGGAAACCTCTCTCTTTTCTGCAGACCTGTAACCTTAACTGTGCTCGCCTAAGCGTGAGAGGGGAGAATATCTGAAATATCCCTGCTCCTCTCCCCATTCCACGCTAATGGAAACAGCGTGAAAATAAACAGTGCCGAGAACAGGATCCTGTCAGAGGGGTGGGTATGTGTGTTCAGACCTCCGCCCAGAGGCGCTGGGCTGGCTCGCTTCGTTGTGGGATGATGTTGTGGCCCTTTCCCAGCCGATGCCAACCCCTCGGCGGGCGGCGCGGGGCTGCGCCCAGGCTGCGCTCGCGCCCCGCGCCGCACCCGGCGCCCATCTGCAGGCCCCGTTTACCCAGCCTGGGCTCCTGGCAGCGGGGGAAGAGGCAGGTAAGTGCGCTTCACCCCTCAGAACGTGTGAAGAATTACAAGTTGGGCCCCGGCTTACAATGCCATTTTGGACATATTTTCACTTCCTTTGATTGCCTCGCACTTTGATGGCCTGCAAAATGGATCTTCTGTTTTTTTTTTTTTTCTTCCATAAAAACTAGAAACTTCAACTGATTTAATAAAAATTGAGTCCAGAAATGTGTGCTTAGATTTAAATACAAGACTTCAATCATTAAATGATACAAATTTGGAAGAGCTGAGACCCTTTTTGATCCAGTCCTCTCTCGATGCCAGTGTTTACATTTCTGTGTGTGTGAAATACCCACAAACTGTTTATGCCAGTCCCCAGAACTTTAAATTATGACACGTGAGTAATATTTAAGAAATTATATAGAGCTTTACGCTTGCAAACAGCTAAGAAATAGAAACAAGACTATGGTAGAGCAGCTTTGTGAGTCCCTGCTGATCGACCCTTTCGCAGTAACTGGCCCACTGCAAACACAAGCTCAAAGTATCAGCTTAGAAGCCCTGGAAGCTGATGCGTTGACCCGGGGCAGCAGGTGTACGTGGAGTGCTTTCCTGCACTCTTGCCGGCAGAAATTGGCTAAATCATAGTAATTAGCAGGGCAGCCGGTCTGTGCTTCCGGGCGCCCTTCTGGAAAGGCTGTGGTGTGTGTGTTTTCTGCGCGAGGAATGACGGTCTGAAAGTGCCCCGGGACAGCGCCTGTAAGGGGAATCTCTGCAATTCCCTTCCCAAACAGCCTTTTAGCTGTCGGCTAGGTTGTGCATGGGGAATATTCTTCATTTTCAAGCTAGATTATTAACTTAATTCTATCCCCCCCTTTTGGTATCTGTTGAGAGGACGGGGTTCTTTTGCCAACCCCTAGGTGTCTAGTGCTGCCATAGGGGACCTGAAGCGGCATCCGTCAGGGCTGGCTGGCAGCACCCTGGGGGACCCGGGACACGGAGCAGCGCCCGGAGGCCGCGCGTGACCGCGAGGCAGCTAAAACACTGTCTGAACACCTTTGTTTAAGCAACTGAATCCCACCCCGAGTAGCCTCTTTGAAGAGGATGCTTCCTGGTCTCAAACTGAACCTCACCCTGAAGCATCCGTGTAACCCGCAACCCCCCCGCCAGCTCTCCTTTTGCGGATAGTTACACGTCATTGCAGACACAGGAGGAAGTTCAGAGGAACTTCAGGCTATATCGAGCACTCAAAAGTTACCAAGGGCCAGAGTTAAGGTTGTCCATATGGTTTCTGTATAGTTTTATCTCCTTTCGCATATGTGTTCAGTTGCAGGTGTCAGTTCCTCCAGTCTCTAACTGTTTTTTCCCTGGAGGCCTCTGCCTCATCTGGTGCGCGGGATGGAGACTAGTGAGTTAATGAGGAGCTGTTGGTTCGTTTCGCTGGAAGCGTGACGCCGAGCCTCCTTCACGCGCGCAGCGCTCCAGTCCTGCCACGGAAAGACAACGACTCATTTCCTCACGAGCTTTTCTGCGGCAGGCATTCCCCTGGTCTCTGGGCGCTTCACAGATACTAGGATTATTTTCCCAACATCCCTGTTGAGAGGCAGTAATAGGCAAGATGAGGAAGATGCAGTTGTTAAGGGCCTTCAAACCGAGGACAAGAAACTGAGCTTTGATATAGGAGCAGCCAGTGGGTGGATTCAAGGAAAGGGAAGATGTAAGCAAGCAATGGCATCAAAGGTGGCCTTAGCAGCTGTGCTTTGTGTGTGTCTGAGGGTCTCAGAGAATTGTAGATCGCTGTGCGGTGGAAGATCAGGCTCTGAAATAGAGCTTGCTTTGTCCAAACAGCAAGGGAAGGACTTAGAGGAAGAATGCAATGCAGAAGTAACCGGATTTGGCAAGAGGAGCCGGGGGCTGTCCCCAGGCATAGGCCCTGTTTGTCCTTCATGGAGGGCAGTGCCGCTCTGCTGCTGCTCTTGGGCACACGAGCGAGAGCAGCTTCACTTCACCTGCTCGGGCAGGACAGCGTTAGGGTCGGCCCCGCTTCCCTGTGCTCGCTCCGGGAGCCGTTACTCCTGTTAAAGCAGCAGCCCCGGTTTCTGCAAGGGCAAGGTCTAGATCAATACGCCAAATGCATCCGCGCGCACCGAAGTTGCCGCGGTCAGGTGTGAAGTGATTCTCCGTGACAAGGGACGCCGCGGTTACTCCGCGCGCAGGCTGCGCCGGATGCCAGCAGAGCCCCTGCCGGGGCGGCTTCTCGGCCTCCCTTCCGAGGCGTGGACGCGCGCGGCTGCCCCGCGAGGCGCCGGGCCCTCCCCGCGGGCTGAGTCCTCCCGCACCAGCCTCTCCTTGCGCCCGGCCCCGCCTGCCATCCCGATCGCCAGAGATTCCTTTGCTTACAGCGCGTAGGCAGCGACCTGGGGAAACCCTGCAGATACCGAGGGCTTGTAGAAGCCTGAGGCTGCTGTGAAGACTTTCTGCCGTCTACAACTGTTGTTACTTACGTTTATTTTCTTTCTGCTGGAAGGCCAAAAATGAGTCTTAATGGAAGAGGGAAAAATAATTGACTGAATCTGACGTGCTCTTTATATAGCTGTGGATAACTCTGAAACGCACTCAGGGAAATCAGAGGGAGCTGCAATCTTTTCAAAGCCTGCTTAATGAAATGGTTTGCAATATCAAATTCTTGAGATAAGTCATTTAAGAAGTATTCAGTCTTTTATAGAAAGCTGTGATAATATTGGTGCTTTTACAATGAGCCTGAAAATATGACAAACAAGAATGAATGGTATGATTACTCACTAATCTCTTCATGTTTTTGGATCTGGCTAACAAGATGGATAAAAGTACTTAATAATAATTTGCCATGTCTATTTTTTTTTTTTTTTTAATCCTCTGATAGATTTTGGAGAGCTTTGCAAACACATATAGCCTGAGCCACGCAGTGTGAGTATGTAATACGTGCTGGCAGATAGCCATGGCTGGTGGGAAAAAAGCAAAAGTTTAAGGCAAGTGGCTAAGGAACAAGCTAATAACAGCAGGAATATATAGAAGAATAGCAACCGTTGTACAAAGGCAGACCTAATGGCTTTCATGTGAATTTTTAAAATTCTACCTAGTAATGAGATGATTTTGATGTAATGAAGATTATTTAACATTGCTTCCTAGAACCCACACGAACAGACGAGGGACTTGCAGTTTTCTTATTAGGTATCTCTCTAGGTATTTTTAGTAGGTCCCACAAGAGATGAGTTGTAGTTTTTGCACACTTGTTCCCTTCCTCCGTGCTCAGAAATGGGCATTTGTGTTACTATCAAAACGTTCCCAGTGCTCGGAGCTCTGCATCATGTCAAATTCCTTTGCTTCAGGGATTTGCCCTGTTAGCAGTAGGCATTGGAGGGGAAAAAAAAGGTCCTCCCATGAGCAATAGATGAGATTTATTAGCGGTTTTCCCCTCTACCTTGGAAAGATCAGAGATCATTTTTAGCTGGAGATGAGGCCTGGTGCCCTACGATGGACTTCAGGGAATGAGCTGCCAGCTCAGGCTTCTGCTGCTGCACGAAACCTCCATCTGCCCACGTCTGTAAACAGCCCCACACACCGATTTCTTTCTTAATTGGGGGTGTGAGGGAGGAGATCCACAAAGGATTCTCCGTACGGCATCCAACGCTGTGATGCCCACCATGAGCGAGGGACTGTAACAAGCAGGGCCAGAGCACCGCCGTTCACGAAGTCCACGCGACACCGAGCACTTTCCTGCAGGCTCCGGCAGCCTCTGCACGAGGCAAGGAGCTGAGGTGGATTTTAACACCAGCTTTTGCTGGTCTGAGACCCGTCCCCTGGGCTGGCAAGCTGCGGTAGCACCCTGAAGGCTTCAGAACGGCTTCCAACAGGTCGTGGTCACACTGAGCGTTTCCCCGCGCTGGTGAGGTGAGGATCTCCCGGCTTGGCGGCGGCTGCGGCTTGCTTGCTGCTTTCCCGCCAGCAGTTAACGTGGCGAGGGTTGGTGGCAATGTAACCCACCGAGTCACCGCTCCGCAAACTCTTCTTTCATCACAGAAATTAAGGAGGTTCTCAGCAAAAAGGGCGGCCTACAGACGGCGCACTGGCTTTGGGTGACTTTGGAGATGGGAAAAGAAACTGGGATGAGCCAGCAAGTGACAAATCAAATACCGAGCATTCAGGTCAACAAAGCCACCGCTTCTAATTTTTACTGCCCTTATTACAAACGTTCCAGTCAATGTCACGGCTACCAGGACACGCCTGGACCGGCTCACAGCTGGCCCGGGTCCGTGCTGGGCCCGCGCGCTTCCCTGCGGCCCGCGGGCGCTGCTGCTTGCCGTCTTGCCGCTTTCCATCCAGACGCGAAAGAGCAGGATGCTTCCAAAGAGGAGCAACTCTAGGGAAGCGAATTGTTCTACGGAGCCAGCTCCAGTTTTGAATATTAGTCTCAATTCACATTTTCTTATCCGACTCCTTGCTGGTAGGTGTCAGGACCGGTTGTTAATTGAACATCCCCCAAGTTCTGTGCTTGGGTTAAAATGACAGCTTGGGTGCCAATCACTCTGATTTTGATCTCGTACAACAATGCCCCGAATGAGGTCGGATGCAAGAAAGTCCCAGCTGAGCTGTTTTTTCATTCTCACGCAGTGTGTAATCTGCATCAAACAGAAGTGCTGCTTTTAGCTGTAATCTAAGCCTATTTGCATCTGTGTTGGAGTTGAGGGTAGTTCATGTCATCAGGCCACTGCAAACATAAGCAAAAAAATCTTTGCTAGGTAAGTAAACGTTTTCTGTTTGACGTTTGAGTAAAATGAAACAGATATGAGTGATTGACTGGCTTCAGAAAGAGCAGACCTCTTGGATGCCCCCTCTTGGCCTAGCTTAGTCAGCATTGTGTACCATGTGTATTCAAAATATCCTTAGCTTTTGTTTGTAACTCTAAATGAGAGAAAGATGTTTCCAGTTTGAAGTGCTGATCCTTTAACATCCTTTCGCTGCTCCATCCCGACCAGGGTGCTGCCAGCCAGCTGCGTGTTCAAGCCAAGTGACTCACGCCACCAGCTTCCAGCAATGCAATTACATCACCTAATGCAGTTATACCATGTTTCGAAAATGTCTAGTGCTCCCTGCTTGCTAATTCTTCTCTCAGGACACATCTGAGCAAGCTGAGATAAATTATCTGCCTCGCGTTCAGCTGAACTTTGTGAAGGGGCAGGGCTGGGTTTGGACCTTTCCTGCCATCCTTCCGTACTTACAGCTCAGCTCCCGCCTGGTTGCTCTTGCTGGTCTCCTGCAGAGGCGGCTGCTCGCACACGTGTGGGATGTTCGGACCCGCTTGCTCCTCTCACTAGAAGAGGCTCCAAACACAGAGAATTTCATAAATATTCCTGTCTTATCCCACTGGGAAAATTGAAAGAGACTCTGAAGAGATCTTCTGGAAGAAGCTGCGTAAAAGACCCTGACATCCTTCTTTAAGGGGCTGCCCATGTGACACTGTTGTTGGTTTTAATTATGTATAGTTACTAGAAGAGAGACATCAGATGTCCCATCCAATCTGGCGGTATCGGTACGTCAGGGAGTCATGCATAATTCTGTTACCCGCGTCCCTTTCTCTTCCTTTTGCCGAGTCCTGCCTGATGATTGATTGTTGTCAGCTGCAGGAGGGGTCCCCGTGGCCTTCTGACCCCTTCCTCCTCGAGCGCGTCACCTGCGTTTGCCTTGACGGGTATCCAGTGGTGGTTTGGGATTGCTGGGATGCTCACGTGCCTCCTGGATCCCCCCATGGGGACACACATGTTTCCTTAGCCCCTGTTATTTCCAGTTCCGTACTACTTGCTCTTCCCTTTGGGACACTGGGATGTAGCTGTCGAAACAAACCTGCTACGGAAGGTGCTGTGTAGCAGCTTTGGGGCTCTGCAGGGATTTCCCCAAATAAGGGGCCTCCCCTGCTGCAGCACCTGGCAGCCTCCAATGGGCGTCACGGTGCAGGGCGGCTGGCCCTTGACTCCCACAGCGGCACCGGCTCCTTTTCTGCTGGCAACCTGCCCGTCCTCTGTCCTTCAGCATTTGCCTCTTTGGCGGTTGGTTGTCCTTCTGTCTTGCCTAAAAAAGCCAGGTGCACCCGTGCTGTGGAAATTTAGCAATACGGATTTCCAGATCAACCATCGGCAAAAGCGGGAAAAAAACTCATATGCCCAGAGGAAAATCTAAAGAATCAGTCCAACTTTTGGTTTCAGATTGCTAAACATGTCTCTCCTGCCCTAATCTCATACACATTGACAACAAATATACCACATGCCAAAAATGCTCTTGGATCAAAAGCCACAAAATAACTCTTCCAACGCACTCAACAATTCCAATCCTACCCCTTTGGCAACAACATGGGAAAATGAATGAGACTTTGTAATCCTATTGGAGTTTGACCCAGGAATTTTACAGGGATTCTTGTATTATACAAAGGGAAAAGACAAGTTTAATTTCAGATAAAAGTACCGTCTATATTAATTTTGTCATAGGAACACACTAATATATTGTTCTATACATTCTGGAGATGTGTTGACACGTTATACTTTCACACGATTTTGAAATTGTACGCATAATATACTTTCAGCTTATTCTGATTAATAGTATGCCATTACTTATGTTAGAAATGGTCTTGTTGCCAACAGCCAAGCATTAAGTGCTGGGGAAAGACGACATAAAGACAATCTGCTAGTTTAGTATATTTATTTATATAGAATTTAAAATCAGGCCTTTACCTGAAGCCAAGTGCTTTGAAGGCACTTTAAACATAGCCACAGGAGGGCAGTAGATGACTTGAATATGCCTTTTGGTACTACTATTTTTTTTTTTTTTATCTGTATTTTAATCGTTTCGTTTCCCTTCCAGTGAGCTCCTATCTTGTCAAGAAATAAAAATTTGACGCTGATGCGAGAAAGGGGATTTGATTTTCATTTCCCTCTGCGGGTTTGGCACATTTTCTTCATATTCTTGTTAGTTCAGCTTATTATCAGTGTGTGGAGAGTATGTGATACCATCCCTTGTACTGCACACAGGGCAAGCAGGGCGCCGGCGGGAAAACATGTTTGTACAACTTCCATGTTTACACAACTTTCAAGGTCAGGACTTTCTCCCAAGGAAAATAATATATATAGTAGAAAAGCCCACAAATGCTCCAGCATTTGTTTGGGGGCTCACAATTTGTCCTGGCTGCTCTGTGAATTCTTCCTTCTTTATTTAAAGAGCTGACCAATGTTCAGCAAGGATTTCTGTCTACAGGCAGGTAGGTCCTTGCACGGCTTAGAGGTTTCCTAAGGGACTAGTGGATCTTTTTTGCCACTCTGACTTTCATTGAAATCCAGCTTCAGGTTGCAGTGAATAAAAGCTGTAATTAGAAACAGAATTAAATAGTTTCGGTAAAAGCAGATGACACCAGTTCTCCTCACTATCACTTTTGTGTCTGTGAAGGACAAAACCCAGCAACCAAAAACGTCCAAGCAAGCTCTCAAGGCTGACCCCGTGTCCTGATCAGATGTATAGAAGCTGGCAAATACTCAAGATAAGAGGCAGAATCAGCCAGACACTGGCCAGACAAACACTCCTTGGAGAGGGCAGGCGAGTTTTGCATTCCAGAGCCGAGCAGAAACATCTGGGAGCCCGTCGGAGAGAGCAGAGCCGGTTCCTGTAGCGCCCTGGCTGTGCGGGGAGGCCGAGCATCCGCAGTGTGCCAGGCGGGGGTGAAGCACGAGCCCGTGTGCCGGTACACCCCAGCGCTGGGCTTCCTTCCCGGTGTGCCTACTGAGTGCCGTGGCCTCGGGCCAGGCGCCCACGCTGGCCTTGCCGCGGGTTCCCCCTTGCGAAGCGGGGGCGACGCCAGCCGGCCTCGCCGAGGGCCTAGGAGCGCTGCGGCTCGCGGGGAAGAGGCAGTTTGGGCTCTGTGTAGCAACGAGTAGCAGTGCACAGATACGCTGGGCATATATGCACCGGCACGTTGTAACCCGTAATGGACATTATGAGTTGCCCGTGTCCTGAGATAAAGAGGGGAAACTCAAGTGTCTAAGGTAGGTATTTGTTAATTATTTACATTGAGTAGTGCTGTCTTGTTTGTCCATAAAGAATGGCATTGCATAAGATGATGGAATGTCCCATTGTGCTCTATGGTGTCACCTGGCACACTTCTCTACAGAACTGCAATTTGAGGAGCATTGAACTTTATTGCAAAATGAAACAGTCTCTAGGAAAGGCAAATATTTGCTGCATATTGTCTGTGTCCCTTAGGCCTGTGTCAGGTGGAGGAGGTGGGAAGTAGTGTGTAGAAATGGCAAGCAAGGACTGTGGGGAGCTGCTCTTCGTGTGCGGGATGCGGTGCTTCAGCCCCCTCACCTCAGGCAAGCGGTGACCAGAGCCGCACGTTCCCCGCTGGACTGCGCGTGGTCCGCAGCCCGGTGCTCTCGGCTCCTGTGCTCAGTCTGGGCTGCTCTGCCTGCTCTTCAATAGCTCCATAAGCACATGCAAGGCAGGGCTGGCCCTCCAGGCTCCCTGACACAGCACGGGAAAAGTCTGGAGGGCAAAAACGCGGATTGCAGGTGGTGCTCAGACCCGCCTGCTCTCCCAAAAGAAAATCTATTGCTGCTTTCTGAGGCAGAGTGAGGGCCTGGCTGCACCAGTGGGCAGAGAGGCACCCGCTCTGTCAGTGCCCCCCTCCACCACCAGTGCCCTCACCCCCAGCACGGGCAGTTCTCCACAGCTTGACCCTGCTCGCTGGAGATACCTTGTAACTGGCACTACCCGCAGTGGCCTGGCCTTTACCAATGATGACGCGCCATAGCCTAAATTCGCTGGAAATGCCGGAGAAATGCTGATCCGGCTCAACCTGAGAAAGCCTTTTGCTTCTGAGATCTATGCTGGTTGCTCACACAGCTGAAAACCAAATGCTTCTCTACGAATAAGAAGTGGAAATGGGTGGTGGAAAGGAGAAAGAGGGACATAGGATCACTAAGACCAGCTCTAGCTGCACTAGCCACATTTTGAGAGAAATTTGGGGTTGCTGCTGCTGTTATTTTTAAACCACTAAATAAACAAGAAATATTAATGACATTAGTAGTGTCTCCTGGCCATATGCCTGGTCATTAACTTTGCTTATTTTCCAAAGCAAAGGCAACAGACTCACATTGTGCTGATGTTTTTTTCGAGAAAATATCACTAGCAAATAATCCTCTTAAGGAGGTGCAAGTGGCTGGAGGCGATGCTCAGGGCTAGAAACACAACGTGGACTCAGACCAAAACAACTGCCACCTTCCATGCTACTTTGCTGCGAGGCCACCATTCGAATACTAATACGGAGGAGTCTGGTCAAGTCAGGCACTGGCTTAAAAAAGAAAAGTTCAACCCCTTTTGACAGAAAAACACTCTGTTTGATCAGTGACTTCTGTCATATATTATGAAGTGTAGGGGGTGTATCAGTTAGCAGGTGATTATAGTGTTAAAATAGTGCATCGAGTGCATCCCTGCTGCACGCCAGTGGAATTCTGATGTTTGTGCTAACGTAGTCAATGTTTTTACACCCTTTTTCAGCCCTGGTCTGACTTCCATTTAAGGCTCTGCTAACTGATTTTTAGTGGGCCTTTGAACGTTTTCCCAAAAGTTCCCGAATCTGATTGCTCTACCTAAGCACTGTTTTAATGGAGTCAGCTTAGAAGGCTGACGAAATCTGTGTGCCTTGCAGTCTCGTTTTCTTCGTGTCTGAAAAGGGCTCTGAAGACTGTTCCTTTGCAAAAATAGGCCCCGCTGACTATTACAACATCCTGAATAGTCACACGTGTGTTTCAAGGGCCTGGCAATAAGCTTACGGGTGGGATTTGCAGAGGAACAGTACAAGGGGTAAGAATTTCTATTACCTTGAATTGATGTTCATCACCAAGACTGTTTCAAGTGAGGGCTATTTTTAACCTTCTTGCTTTTAACCAATTTTATTTATGTTTTATAGTACTTAAGTGATATTTTCTCCTGGAGAGAGGTTAGAGTTCTAGGCAAAGTTCCACATGTCTGGCCTTGGGACTTCTCATATGTTTTCATTTAGGTGTTTAGACAGTCTCAAGTTCCTCTGGGCTGTTTGCTCAGACGTGGTATCTAAAAGCTCCCTTTCTTACCTGTATTTTTTCCTTGCCTTTGTAACATGCCTTTTGATTCTAAATCAAATAATCTCCCCATCCTCTAGATCCTCTGATCCTGCTCTGTCAGATCCATTTCTTACTGTGTAGTCAGTCCTGAGGCTTCCTCTTTGCAGCTCTTAATTTTGGTTCTTTTAAACCTCAGTGTGTTGCATGTTTGTATCACCCAGTCTGAAACCGCTGCCTCATTTTATCTTTTTTACCTTTGCTTGTCAAATCACAATGTGCTCTCCTTCCTCCTGAATCCTTTCCTTTGTGTCTTTCTCTGCAGGTGTATGATTAAGCACGTAATTCTGTGAAGGAGAGGGGACAAAGATCTCTGTATGAATAGTTTAAAAGTGCTTAATATTTCTGTCTTGGGGTCTTTATGAACCTGTTTGCCATTATTTCCACTCTAAAGCTAATTCAGTGATTTTTTGTGCCCTTTTTCCAGTGCGCAGGAATGAATTTCTCTAGGAAGTCTGTAAACTTCATTTGCTCAATTAACCCGTGTTCAAACCATGAGGATCTGTTTTTCAGGACCAAATATCATGTCTTTTGGGTCTCATGTCCTTTGGAGATGCTGGAAAGTGAGCAGCAAGTGAAATAGAAGACTGCAGTAAGAAAAAGGACAGCATTTTGGTTTAGCAGCTATCCCCGAGAAATAGATTTGGCTCCAGAGCTTTTATGTGATGCCAAGGTTGTCATTTAAATGACTACATATTCAAAAGTAGCTACAGCTGTGTGGACCTTTCCTGTGGTTGCTCAGTGTGAGACACCCTGGCCCTGGTCTCCAGAGCTGTACAACATGCACAGCAGTAATGGGAGTGCATTGATATTGCCACAGTCACTGCTGCAAAAATGCTGGATATCCAGCAAAACAGGCGCTGTGGGTGCTTATTCGTCTTGCCTAGCAGCAAGGTCTAAGTTAGGGTTCTAGACACCACAGCTTCTAAAACACTCAGAGAGCCAAAGGTTCCTCCGGAGGGCAATTCCTCCCATGGAAGATTTCCAAAATAGTGAGTTTATGGAGTTTGTACAGGAGAGGGATTGCATCTGATCTGATTGCGTGCGTGCGCATTAAATCCAGCCCTCAAACCAGGTGATGAGATACCTACAGGAAGCCTCATGCTCTGGGAAGTAGCAAGCCTAGTATAGGGATATAGAACCAGGACTATAGTTACATTGATGTAAGTGGTTGGCAGGAAAAAAGGTTATCCACCACTACAGTAAATTTTAAGGGGGAAAAAAACAGCAATAAGAAGCATTGTCTTGGTAGTGAAAGAAGGAGAAAAAGAAAACCAGAAAAAAAAAGTGGCAACGTAATTAAGAATCATACCATAAGACATTTGCACAAGACAGCTTTGGTAAATGTTAAATATGGTCACATTAATTTTGTCGGTTCCTAACTTCTGAATGCTTGTATTACCTTCTCAATTATTATATGTATTAATTATATAAATGGCAAGTCTGTAGATGCTTGGGGGAGGCCTCCAACTCTCTTTCTATGCCCCTGGGCCGTTGCATTTTGGCCTCTGTTGCTATGCGTGATAACATTTTGGGAAGTGTTTTCTGGGCTGGGCAGTGCCAAAGCAGAGTGAGCTGTGACTGCGGGTCCTTTGGTCCCGTGTGGGAAGGAGGCAACTGTTGGTGCACTCAGCCTTGCTCTGTCTGATGAAATCTTACTGCAAGAGAGCCTGGTGGCAGTGAGCCCATGGCATTATGTCACTCTATTTCTGAAGTAGAAGTGTATTTCTGTATTTATTTTTTTGTTTTATGTTTTTTTTCCTATTTCCTATGGTTAGTGTAGGAGTTCGTGTCCCACTCAGCTCTTCTGCCTGTGGTAGGTCCGCCGGGTGTGTTTGCCGGAGCAGAGTTTGAGCTGTTTTCTCAGGCCATGTGTGGCCAATAGTAAAGCTAGTTGCACTGAATCTGAGAATTATGAGCTTATTTGCTTTGTCTGATCACAGAGAAATAAACCAGTCCTTATATATTATGAGGCAATTATATGAGTTAATGATCAAGTTTTCATACTCAAATTGTAATAGTTGTGCTTTTTATTTTCGGCTAGAACAAATCTGACACAGATTCAGGCCAAGCCAGTAATGATTGCCAGTTCCTATTATACCTTTAAAAGTTGAATAATATATGTAGCACTTCCAGTGTTTTAGTGGCACTTAATGTCGTCCAGGAGCTGAACAAGCAGTATTGCATTTCCCCCTCATTTCGGTCGAGCAGGTGCTCGCTGCTGCCCTCCTCACCAGGTCCTCAGCAAGGAAGCCAAGGCCTGGAGGGAGACAAAGGCGAGTTTTTAGCTCGGGCACAGCTTGTTGCTAACACAGCGCTCTCCTTTTCACGCTGCTCCTATTCCCCTTTCTCCTCTTCGGTGTGGTTTTTATGGAAAGAGAAGTAACCATCGAGGCAAGGAGCCCTGGATCACCAGGCGCTGTGTGCGCCTAATGTGCCCAGTGTCTCCTGCAATCCCTCTCACAGTGGTCACTGGGGTCACTGTGTGCCCTGAGCACTACATTGGGACGGGTCACAACTTTCCCCTTATCTTCTGGAAAGGGATGAAGAGATTAAAAGGAAGGAAGACTGGGTGAGGTACAGCCAACCTGATTTAGCTGTCTAAAATGTAGGTGTCTACATCAAAGCTAAGTCCCTTGTGGCGCTTTGGATGCCTACATTGAAATTAGATCCTTCTGCAGTCCCATGTGGAGAACAGGCAACACCAGAGAGCATTTCCTATCATCCTCAGACACACAGCTATGGCAGGTTGCAATGAATCATCACGGAGACTTCTGTTTTCTTCTGTTGATTATTAAGAAGAGGCATAAATCAACAAGGTCAAGCTTAGCCATCTTTTCAACACTGAAAATTAGGGCAGATGGATGCTTTTGTCAGTGTGGCGGGTTCCCAAATTCCATTCTCTACTTGAAAAAACTCAGTCTTTCCTACTTACATAATTGTATCCAACCTTCTGGCACTGTCTATGCTGCTCATTCCTGCACTTTTTCTGCCTTCACTTGCAGTCGTGGTGAAGATGGGTCAGTGATGTTATTTTATTAAGGCCATTGGGGCCAAACATAGTCGCATGCCTTTCTCTTAAATATCTGTAGTTATAATCAACTTACACTCTAAAACAGTGGGGCTCAACACATGCCATTAAGAACAGCTTAATGCAATGACTGTGGTGTCTGAAATTATAAAACTGAGAAATTCTTCCATTTACTACAAGGGACTTGCCATATTCAGTCATCTTCTACATATGAGATGCCAGTAAGTCATGAGTATCTGTTTCTCCCTTTCTCTTTTGGTAGTTTTAGTATTTCTTCTCTATTGTTTTCTTTAATCTTAAAGCAAAAGTTTTCAGATTTTAAAATGTAATTTTAGTCTGTAGTTACAGAAAACAAAGTAACCAACATAACTGACTATTAGAGTTAAATATGTTACATGTCATAGTGGGAGAAGGGTGGCAAAAATGATTTCTCAACAATCCAATGCTCAGGTATGAGGAAGCATATGCAGAATCAAGCATTACTGACCCAGAGTGTAAACTTTTGCATGTTTGAATGTAAAATTTCAGAAGGAGAGAGACTGGTTACCCTCTTTTATGTTGAAAAACCAATGCAGGAGAATAGACTTGTCAGCCCAGGCATCTACCTGAGCCTCAGAGCTCAGGTAGAAAGTACAGTGGACTCTAAGATCAGTGGGAAAAAGGTTCAGTCACCTCGGAGAAGAAATGATACCAAAAGCTAGTTGGGGTGACAGGCAGATTTTGAAAGAAAGATTTAAAAATAAAGTAATTCATAGATTATGACATTAAAAGTTTCTCTGTTAGTGAATATACAGCAGTTTGAATTAGTCCTTCCTTCTTTGGAAAGAAAAATTTAAGCTACTCAAAGACATTGTTGAGACGTCTGTTCTGCATAACTAAGAAAATAATTGGGATATTCTAAGAGTGCAGAGAAAGCAGCTAATCAGCATGCAGCTGTGGATGAAAGAAACAATATTTTGGCCATATAAAGAAGAGGGCTGAATGCTGACAAACTTATAGTCATATTTAACATGTCATAAGACATAAATCATAAAATATGACACCATCCAAAATTCTGGTCAAAGTTCTGCAGCTTCTATTCCAGAAGTATGAATATGGACGTTGCAATTTGGGTAGCAGAGGTGTTTGTAAAAATAGATGTTTGAGTTCAGGTTGAAATGACTAAAGGTGTTTAGTTTGAAAAGAAGATAAGGAAGCAAGAACCTATTGACAATATATAAAATATTGAAAATGGAGAAAGTATATTGAAAAATGAAGTAAACAGATCACATCTATTCTTTGCTTTAATGCTAGATGAAATGTCTAAACTAAAAGACAGTGTTACCATTTAAACTCCTAAAGAAATGTTTTTTTTTTTTAAACACAATACAAAATAAACTGATGAAACTTATGGTGACTAGGTATCACGGAGCTCCAAGTGGTTAGCAGGATTAAGAGAGGATTAGACATTTACTATTAAGGCAATTACAGATAACTAAGAAGTCTACAGTCATATTAGATAGGAGGAAAATGCAAAGGAGTTATAAAACTTCTTGCTTCAGGGAGCTTAGAAAATGTTCAAGAGACAGGGGTTAAGCAGACACTTCCTTTAAGGGCAGGTTTCACCATATTTATCCATATAGAATTATAGATTCATAGAAAAATTATGGTTGGAAAAAACCTTTAAGCTCATCAAGTCCTATGAAGACTTCTTGCACATTTCTTCAACGCGTCTGTTACTGGGCATTATCAAACTTTGCTTATTTGGATATTCTATTTTGATGATGCAGATTGGGGGAAATCTCATCAAAACTGGTGAGTACAACAGCTGTTCTTCATCAAGACCAAAATCACCACATCAGTAGGAAACACTGCATAAAATGTGGGTTTCTTGTAAGCCTGGTTAGAAACTGACTTATCTGAGGGAGGGAGAGGAAGGGTTTTATCAGCTGCAAGGAAATCCAAGGGACAGAAAGAGGACAGGAAACATGATGCTGTAAGAATGGGAAAAGAAGTGTGAGAGGGAAGCAGGGTAGAACTGGGAATGAGGAAACCTCCCTTTGGTTGATTCCTGCTGTGCTCAGGGAACAGGACATGGTATACTTGCCTGCAGATAACAGGATGCCAAGAAATAGTTGACATAATCATCATTTTTAACTGCTTTTAATTGCCAGCATAACTGGCTCATTGATCAGGACAAAGAAGTAACTTTTGTTCTATTCTATTCTTATTCCATCACAAAAGCATTATCTTCAGTTTGTCAATACTAAGCACCTCCCGCGCTACATTAAACAGTACTGTTTTACATGGTTTTCTCCTTTGTATTTGTCCCAGGGCGGAGAGCTGTGGGGGCATCTGTTGTGGACTGTTTCAGATTTTTTTGTAAAGATACCTTGCTGAAAGTGCTAAAGAGGAGGAGGCTGGTGAAATGTGTTCTGCCTCCGGAGCAGAGCCGTGTTAGCAGTGGTTCACCATTCCCGTGAGATGCTCCCACAGACTGGTCCATGAGATTATTTCTACAGAGATCAACTTTATCTCATAATAAAAAGTCCACTGACCTGCTCTCATGTAGCCATTCCTGTAGCAAGAATAGCTGTACCCTCTTGTATAATTGGCAACATCAAGAGTGCTAAGCAAGATAACTAGGGGAAAAAAACCCTTATTCATGAGCACACCATGCTTTTACTCTGAGGATTTTATTTGTACCTCTTGCCTCTTCCTAATAGTCACCACTCCACTCTGCTTCTGCGGGGAGAGCTGCGCGAGCATCTGCATGGGGAGCTCTTGCCAGTGCCGCTCTGGCAGGTGCCAGCGAAGCCCTCTGCAGAACACGTGGCTTTCCCAGTGGATCTGGCCTGTGGTCCCGCAAATGGGAGGCGGGATTTGGGTGTGCGGCACCGCGTTTTGTAGCCGGTGCCTCTGGGGCCCGGGCGTGGGATTTCCCAGGGCTGCAGGCAGCAGCACGCTCCGAGGCACTGAGGAGACGAATGGCTTTTTAATGCAAGGTCAGTGTCCCACAGGTTAACGAAGCTTGATCCTCCCTTCTCAGATCTCTACAAGAGCGACATTTACCGCAAAGCAGCCATTCAACGCTGCCCAAGCACAAGTGCCCGGTCTGGCCATGGGTCACGGGGAGTTGATGGGAGCTTGCCATCTTTGCTGGGTCAGTTTAAAAGGGAAAGAGAAAATCCCTGACCATCTGGAAGGATGCAGCTGGCACCTGTGTTAGCTTAAGATCTTCCCCTGATTACAGGGCAGGGGAGAACTTGCCATGAAGCAGTGCGAGCAGTTCATAGAGAACCCCAGGGAGAAGCTCATGTGACGTCTTCTTGCCTTACTTGTGCTGATTCTTGCTGATAACACAGAATTATCACTTAACAACCATACATTGCCTTAAAAAAAGAAAGTACGAAAGCAAGAAAGAAAGCAAGAGAACTAGAAAGAGGCATCGAGCAGAACAAGAGCAGTGGTGAAAGCCAGGAGGCTCCTGGTGCCATGCTGCTGGGACAGGAGAGGTGGTGGTGCAGCACCTGGAATACTGAAATTAGCACTATCGAGTCATAATCTGGGCAGACCAAGGAGGGGACAAAAGGAAGAGCTGGGGGATTCATGGAGAAATGCTGCAACCAGTAATCAAACCAACCCCTTGTGAGCACAAAAATTACGGAAAGGGGAAGTTGACCACCAGGGAGTGACCTCTCCAGGACGCTGTGTTTGTATGGGTTTGGGATCTTCTCTGTTGAGCTCTGCCCACCTGATGGGAAAAGGCAAGGAAATGAATGAGAGTTGATGGTTGTTTTCAGCCCCAATACCTTATGTTGTCTTCTCTCACATATTGCTGCTTTTCTTCTGTGGATCTCTGGAATCTCTGTGCAGGTCTTACCCCAAGAACCTACATCGCTTTTCCTGCTATTCCCTGACGCGCTGGACAGCCCCACACAGTACTACTCCCTCTCACACTGTTGCAGCCCCCCTCCTCAGCTTGGTCCCCATCTTATACCAGAGTTAGTCTCACCAGTGCATTCAGCTTTTAGTGTTGACATGTACTGGCAGTGCTGTGTGCCTCACGACACACCAGCACTAGCCAGGGATTTGTGTTCACAGGCTTTGCAGAAGAGGTGTAAAGCTAGGACGGAAGGGGAGAACAGACAGGTAAATGTACATGGAAAAGCAGGACATACCTGAAATGGAGGCCTGAGCATCACAGTTATCTGCAGACTGTTAAGCTGCAGCTGTCACTAGTCCACATCCCTTCATAGCATCTATTGGGAAAACACATCAAACTGGGTCCTAGTATCTCTTCTGCATGCCTAATACTCCTGCAACCTAAATGCAAATATCTTTTTCCCCTCATGATCATTAATTTCCATACATCAACATAAACAATAATAAAGATCAAGCAAAGGAAAATAAGTTTCTAGTCAGCTAAAATAGGAGGGGAGGGAGGATCAATGTTGAGGGGAGGCTCCATGAAAAGACAGCATCAGGCTGCCTCCTGGGAGCCGAGGAAGCAAACACCACTGCCGATGAGGATTGATGGGGAGATCCCTAAATGTTCTCAGCTGAAGACATTTCACAAAATGAGCTGATCCAGCCCCTTGAGATAGGCTTCAAGTTGGATTCTCCCTGCTTTCACACTCCTTTATTTTGGCAATTATAACAGTTGTATTTATGTGCACTTCTCAAACTTTGTGTAATGTGAAGAATGTAGTATGGCTGATTCGGATACTAGGAACAGCTTATGTAGTGAGATTATGTAGAGAGATTTTTAGCGTTTTTCCCACCTTCTTTTCAAAACATCACATAAACAAATATTTTCTGTATTATTACTATTTTTGCCAGTAGTAGCAGAAGTAGCACTTTTGTATCAGAGGAAAGAGCACAGAACTTCAAGACCTTTTCGCTTTATCCATATTTAAACCAGTTCTTTTCATTGAGTAGTAACTGGCGAAATTTAGTGAATAATGAGCTTGTAATCAGTTGGTTTTGCTTCTGCTTAACTCATGTCATTACAATTCAGAGGCATCCTGGACATGCAAAACTTTTTAACCTGAGCAATATTACAGTCTTAAGGCTTGAAGGTGCAACAGGAGTATTGATGGCTGCATAACATGTTCTGGCCGTATGGAGAGACTGATTGTGTCTGGTCCCATTAGGCAGGTTGGAGGAGCTGAGCTCCGTGTTGCACAAAGGAGTCACAAAGTAGGTTTGCGTAAAGAAGGGAGTGATGTGTGGTGGCTGGGACTGGCCAAAAACAGTCTTTGCAATCTTTTTTCTTCAAATAGGAAATTGAAGTTTTGATGGGGAAAAAAAAAAAAAAAAGAAAAGAAAAAAGAGTTGTTTTCCTTGAAATCAATCCTGGTAAAATAAAATCTGAAAACTCCTTGTCTTTTGGCAGGCACTATTCCTGTGTGCTGGCTCCTCCCGACTCCTGGAACAGCTTCTCAGTAGGTCAAGCAGGACAGCTTAGGAAAGGCCATGTTTTGGAGACACGCTCTTTCACGTTGATGTAAGAGGTGAATTCTGACAAGTTGCACTAAATGTCCATATCACTTTTGTGCCATGTCACACACACGCCTCAGTCACATGCTGCCTGCTTAAGTTATTAGCATTGTAAAGTCCTGCTATGTTAGGCATTCGATTCGCATGTCATTGGTCTCCAGCTGCTGATGCTAGTATAGAAGTACAACCTAGGTGAGGAGGAGGAGTGTTGCGGGACACCCTTGGACTGAGACAGACTGGGAAGCTGTCCAAGGATCTGTGCAAAGCACCAATGTACAAGGTAGGAGTTGCACATGGAGTCAGGCCCTATCACTTGCATTAGCAATTTCCTTATTGTTTCACATTTCTATTCAGTATCAGCCAAGGCCAAAGTGGGAGAGCTGAGTTAGTCATTAATGCATTAGCTGCTGTGTGATACTGTGCTTTCTGAGTGAGATCAGACAGCGTGGTGGGTGAAGAACTAATGGCTAGAGCAACCAGTGCTTCTTCTCTTGATAATTCAAGGAAGGGGCATTTTTTCACAGGAAAAGAATATTGAAAACCATCAATTTCTCCAAAGAGAGAATTGTTGCTATAATAGTAGCACAATGACCAAGGCTTCTTATTGTGCAGGAGATGTCTCCTTGACTTGTCTAGATGTCTTTAGAGATAACAAAAAAGGAAATTTTGGTGGAGAGAATCTACACAGAAAGATTCAGGAAAGGGTACACTGGGAGAAAGAGCAGGCGAATGTGACCCAAGGTGCTGGAGCTAGCAGGGGAAGGAAGATGGGAGCAGCAGAAGAGGCAGGTGATGCTAAACAGCTTGTGCTCCAAGTAGGAAGATGAGTGTGGGTCTGCAAATGGAGGGAAGAAGGACAGGAGAGGGAAAGCAGGTAGAGCAATAGGGGAATATGAGATCCCTTCCCTCAAAATTTCCCCCAAGTGCTGAGCTAAAGTTATTTTTTTCTGTTGACATTAGCACCGCTACACAGGTTTGGGGGAGCAAAATGATGGTTTTGTAGATCTCCCCAGAGCTGGCATCTTTTCAGGGCAGAGTGGCCGTTTGTGCACTGTGCAGCTATTCGGTAACAGCACGGACCAGGGTCCACAGGGTGGTGGCAGACAGGGCTTTTAGGGGTATTTTTATCTTTGCTAGTAGCAGCACAGTGATGCCAAGGTTACCAGGAGGCAGAAAGTGCCTGATGTGGGAGACCTTAGGGTCATTCCTTTATAAAGAAAACATTTTCAAAGTGGGGGAACGGAAGGCCAGTGAATGCATATTATGTGTTGTATGAATTTTTCTAAAGAGCTTTTATCTCAAGGACTCAGGGTCTTATATTGTACAGGCAGGCACATAATATGCCCAAGTATCAATATATGCAGGCATTTATGTAGCACATACACAAATTATATGTATAAATATATATAGACACACACATGCACACACACATATACATATAGTTACACACAGAGAATTCTGTGTGCGCTCATTGTAATTTAAGACCAACAAACAAACAAAAACAATCTAACCATGTACCCTATAAACGAAATATGTTAAAAGCAGAGATGGGATGAAAGGATGAAATGTCCAAATGCTGACTTGAGAACCTCCTGGAAGCCTGAAACTCGGGATTTTTCTTCCCGGAGTCGCGGCTGCTCTCGGGCCTCTACGAGAGGCCGAGTGACACTTGCACAGCTCCCAGGCCCTGGGGAGCAAGGGGGCGGATGGGGCAGGATCTGGATTTGGGTCCATTTCTTTTTTTGCTGTTGTAATTGTAGCCAGAATTGAATTAAGAGTTTTGAACACAAACGAATATTGCTGTGTTTCAGATACCACAATACAGGAGAATGTGATGTGACTGAAAAGGCTAAAGATAAAATCAAATGCGAGGGAAGGAAGAGAACACGTCCTTTCTTCTAGCTGTGACTATTTTGTTGTGTCTGTTATCTAACCCTGTAATTAGGATGGCATTCAAAAAATGTGAACAAAGTTGGTATTCTTTTCATAACCCCCAAATCTTTGCATTGCTGCATGAAACTTTTGGCTTCAGCTTTTCCCTGTTCATTAACCATGCCAAAATTTTTAATCTAACACCACTGTTAAAGAGTGGCAGGCTTCCAGGGAAATATATCAGCCAGGCTTATTAATTTCATGCCAAGTGCTGGAGGCGTGAATGTAGAGAACGCTGTTTGACTTTGGATAATAGGAATCAGGCAGCTTAAAGGCAGGGGATAAAGATCAGGAGCCCTGTGTCTCAAGAGGAGGAGCAGGTGCAGGCTTCAAGCAAGGCCTTCGGGCCCAGAGGGGCAGCCAATGCTTAAAACAATCTGCAGTGCCTTTTTTTTTCCCCCTTTTCTTTTCTTTTCTTTTTTTTTTTTCTTTTTTTCTTTTTTTTTAATTTGGCATGTGCCTCTCACAGCTTAACAGACCGCTGCTCCACAAAGAGTGGTAAACAGAGAAAGGGAAATTAAAAAGGGAAGTCCCCTGATAGACAAAAACAAATTAGGGCAAACAAATTACACAGAGTCAACAAATAAACAAGGGAACATCTGTGAATATATTTGTTGGATTTTCTGATTCTGAAAGCAACCTGAGAAACAGTGGAGGGATGTATAAAATTTGATCTCGGAAGCGAGGCTCCCTCCCAACCCCTCCTTCCCCGGGCAGGTTAAACGGCAAAGCGGGATGCCCGGGGTACCGCGTTCCGCGCGCCGCGCTGGGAGCCCGGGAAGAGCAGAGCCCGCCTTGCACGGCGTGAAAGCCTCGGACGTCCAGTCCGGAGCGGGAGCAGGACGGCGTAGGGACAAGTGGACGGGTCGAGCGCCTTCCCCGGACGCTGCGTTGCACACGGGAGCCGATGGTTCCCTCTCCAGCCCTTGGCCTCGCCTGGGAGCTGTGCATATATATGCAGGCACGTGTCAATGTAAAGGGAGAGAGTCGTAGCTATGCAGATACCGTTACACATCCTAAGCAGTTGGGCTTTCTCTCTTGGGAGTGTTTTGGGTGATGTTTTAGGATCTGAGGCGATGTAATTATAAACCTGCAGTGGGATGGAAGTTTGGAGACGCGCTCTTTGGGAATGAGTCTGGAGAACATCCTCCATCACCGCCCCCCCAAGCCCCTGTGTTTGCTTTTAAAGCATGTACTATTATGCTATCAGAAAGACATTTATTTGCCATTGACTGTGGGGACTGTAATGGTGATGTGCTTGTTTAATAGAAAGAGATAAAAACAAGAAAGTAAGATAAGAAAAGAAATAGAGGAAATTTCAATTTAGTAAACTTTTTTTTTTTTTTTCCTTCTAGAAATGTACAGATTTCTTTTCCTTTAGGAAAGTTCACATAAGGGGTCTGAAACTGAAGAATTCCATGCTAGGGACAATGAATCAGTCCCTCAACTGTTTCTTTTCCTATCATACGGTCACATGACTCTGAATGATTTTGTTTTCTCCTCTTATGTTTATTACATGGAAAGTTCCTTTCAAAGGATATTATGCTGACAAACACTCCAAAGACCTAAATCAATAGTTCTGAAGTTTTCTTATGGAACGGTTAATTTACCCTTCTGCATAAGAACCTTTGTCAATTTGTTGCATAATGTTTTTCCCACAGGAACTGGACAATACTTCCTTAAAAGTATTTTTGACTTCATTTTATTCTGCACGTGATACCCACATGTCATTTGAACTCTGCCAATCACTCTAGGGGATTTGCGAAGAATGTAGAAGGACAAACCAGCAAAGGTTAAGACCACCTCACTGATGTTGACCAAAGTAATATACTTACTAATGTGATATTGTCAAACAGGTGAAAGTTATGCACTTCCTCAGCTACATAATTCTATAATGATGTGCTCCTATGTATTTTAAATGACAATTTTGTTTTTTTTTTCTAATTTAACATATAAGAAAAGATACCATCACTTGTTGGGCTTAAAGACACACATTTTACTCAGGTGACTTTTCAAAACTGAAGAGGGATTGTTAGCTCTGGATTCTCTTGGGTTTCCAAGAGATCTTTCAAACCAACGGCTGCAGTTCTGCACCCTGCACACTCTTCTCTGCACAGGGTGCACTGCCTCTTAGACATGTGCTGACACTAAAAATCTCTGCAAGTCTGAGCTAGCCAGCCGCTATCACATTAATAAAAAAGAGCATTTTGTTATTTATATGGCCTGCGAATTCTCTGATTTTGCTTGCTTGCAGATATGAATTGCTGGTCTAATTGGCCCTCTATTTTATGCTGCTGGACATGCTAGTCGATTAAAGACGGCCTGCTCAGATCTGTCTAATTTCAGGGTCCTGCTGGATGCAGTACGGGTGGCCGTGCGGGGCCTGGGGGCTGTGTGGGGTCCTCCGCGCGCCGTGGCAGTGGAGCCACGTCCGAGGCTGCTCTCCAGGGCCCCGAGCGCTCCGGCCGAGGAAGGCCCCGCAGCAGCCTGTGCCAAGTGTGCCTGGGTGGGCTCCTCCCGGGCACCAGATTCACTTTTGATGGCAGTAACATCGATTAAATAGGTCCAGTGATGTAGCCATAAGCAACTTCAGCGGGAACGAAGAACTTTTGATTTTCTTCTGGTAAATTTTAGGCATAGAATAAGCTTGGATCTGCAATTACATGGATTGATCAGCAGTCCTGTGGGCATTCGAAGATGTCCGATCTCGGCCACCTAAACTGCCCCCCACTAAAACAATTTAAAAAAGCCCAGGTGTAGCAAAAAGCTGAAACATAAAGCACAGGGCATGGACAGAGCATAGTTCCTGCCTTACAGACTTTCCTTCAGACTCCGTTTTCACCACATACTGGGACACTTAGGCGCTCAGCTTTCAAGAGCAAGTTTTTTAATGCGAAGCCTGGGAGAGAAGTTAAAATTCAGCTTGCTCTATGTAAGAAGCACTTATCTGGAAAGAAAATCGCTTTTCTGAAATGCGCTTTCTGCCTCACAGCTTTCGTACGCCGCAGTATGCAGATCAAACGGAGTCAGTGCTGGGTAAGCCGGATCTCTGGAGGTTTGGCTCAGAGCAGTGCAGAGCACACTGCTGGCTCCCGGCTTCGCCCGCACCGGTGACGCCGTCGGAGAGGAGGTGAGGTGGTGAGCACTCGCTTGCTTGCTCTGGGATGGGGATGGCTTGGGCTGCTGCTCTCACAGAAATGCTGAAGAGGTTGAAGACACTTTTCCTTATCTAAGATTGGGTAAGGAAGCTAAGCTAGCCAGTAGAGAAGTTACTTGGATGCCTTGTCTGGCAAGGAGGCTCTTCATCGAACACTCAGGAAATAGTTCTTAATTTTCTTTTGCTCCCAGGTATTTGAGGAAGCCATGATACCCATCTGCAAACCCTTATCTAGTTATAGCAATTTCCTCTTCAAAATATGTCTTATCTCATTCAATTGTATATTTGTGGCCTACTGATAAAGTTTTTTTTTTTTTTTTTCACCTAGACTTTAATCAATGCAGAACATAAATTCTCTCTCAGGTGTGCTATAGGAAAATTTTCTCTGCAAGAGCTGCTAATACAGTGATCAGTGTATCACTGATCTAATCAAGTGATCACTAATCAAGTGATACAGGTCTCCACTGTATCACTTGATAAGACAGTGTTCTGTGCATTAATACCTGCTTTCTGTTAACTTCCTTTTAATTTGGATCATGTCTGCACCTTTAAAATTCAGGTCCAGGTCCCATCTATGTTTCCTGATGACCATAGGACTCACCCAAGGCAGCTTTGCTAACAGATTTAAGACATGAGCGATTGGGCAGGAAGCACACACTCCGTCTTACAGCTTTCATAACTCACCAGAGCCTGTAAATACTAGCATACCTGTTCAGGATTTTTTTCTATGAAATTCCCCTGATTTGGGGAGAGATTTGAAAATTTTGACCCTAACTAGCTTGCCTGAAACTTCAAATACTGAGCCATCCAGTCACTATTGGCTTTAGTATGTGTGCACTATATACATTCATACGTATATACTATAACAGTGTGTGCATTATATGTATAAATATTTATACCTGTATATGTATAACCGTATATATGTGTGTATGAATATAAACTCATGAATATGAATGGTGATTATGAGGGACTTCCCAGTTGCTCAGTTTTTGCAGCACGTGGGCCCAAAGAACGAGGAGTTTATGGATGAATTGCTTTACAGGTGAAGGTTTTGCATAGTCCCTTGCCCCTCAATCAGAGAGGCCACTCAGGGAGTCAGGAGTCACCCTGTGCTAAGAACGGGACCAGATCTAGCTCTCGGCCAGATGTTGATTCAATATTCTCTTTGCAGCCCTGTTGGTGTAATTGTCCTCCCTCATTCTCCTGCCTTTATATTTCAGCAACACGTGTTCACAAGGAATAGCCCCAGCTCAATGGACTCTCTGTAAATGAGTATTATGTTGATGTATGCAGTGGAATTAAACTTTGAGGATTTGCATGTGTTGTAAATAACTTTTCAGAAAAGAGCTCTTTCTTTGCTGATGGTAGCAATGCTATTTACAGGGCAGCATTGCTGGCTTAAAATGAAGGAAGGCTGGTGATGCAGTTGATTCCTGTGCATTGCCATAGATATATCGACCTAGCTTGTTGTCTGCAATGTGGTTAAAAAAGAAACCTTGGTAGTCAGATTACTTGAACGCATCAGACATTAGAACATAAGATATTTTCCATCTGATCATAAGAACACTCTTTTTCATTGTGAGGGTGGCTGAACACTGGAACAGGTCAAGCAGAGAGGCTATAGAGTCTTCATCCTTCGAGATATTCAAAATCCAGCCATACCCATCCAGCCATGATCAACATGGCCCAGATGATCCTGCATGAGCAGGGAGGTTGGACTAGAAGATCTCCAGAGGTCCCTTGAGAACTCAGTTATTCTGTGATTCAGACAAGCCTTTGTTGCCATTCAAAAATACGTTTTTGGGGAGATGTTGGTCAGCCCATCTGCATGTCTGGAAATCTTAAAGGCAGGAACCCGATGAGAAGACTGCTACTTCCCATGTCCGCACTCAGTGCACAGGCTGGATATTTTTACAGCTAAATATTCATTTAAACAGAAGGCTAAATCTTTTGTGAGATCAACAAAGAACAGAAAACAACTCCTTTAGAAAGAATTTTTATGAGTTGTCTTCTGAAAGGCTAGAAGGCATCTTGACAATTCATTAAAGAAGAATAAATTTTATCAGGAAAGTGCCCTCAATGGCAGTTCACCTGATTCTTAAGTGTTACAAGAATAGCAATGACAAAAAGATTATTCTTAAATTAAATGGGTGGAAAAAATGATTGTTTAAGATGAAATGACATATAACTGGGGCTAATAAGGCCTGCATAATTTTATTTTGATTCATTAAGCCCATGAACTGAATGCCAGTATGATTTTTTTTCAGTTTTCAATGTTAAATTCTAGTATGAAGTATGGTCTTTTCAGGAAAGGTGTTTTACCTGTGAATTAATTTACAGATGTAGACTGGCAGGTGGAGGCTTTTTGTGAATCAGTCTCTGAGACAAATATCAGACTTCAGTAAAACTTAAACCATATAGACACAGACATTTTCTTTGATTCATAGTTTGATTAGTTTAAGAAGAAAGATTAAAGCAGGGATGAATGGCTGTGTTAATGAAAGCTGATAGGTCTTGGAATGGGCTCAGTTACAACGTTGATCTCAATGTCTTAAAAATGTAATGTCATTACCCAGGATTAGAGATTATAAGTGAGAAAAAGTTTTTTTATATGTTTGAGAATTTGTTCTCAAACTGTCTTGATTATTGGATTACACTAATGACTTCAAAAACATTACATAAAGCATAGTATGCAACAGTTTAGAAAGCGAACATGCAAGTCTTCTCTGAACTATAGCGTTAGCTTTTTTTCCTTCAGCCCATTCTCTACCCCCCTGAAGAACTGATTATTTCAAAGACATTATGAGAAGTGATTTTGGGCCACAAGTAAGGTTTCTTGGGCTTCAGGTAACTTACTGCTGCCAGCAAGCTTCGTAACTTGAAACTAATTTCTTGGAGTCTTTGACTGTTTTCATGGAGTTGTAGGTTGGATGAAGCCTTGTGACCATCTTGAATGATCTCCCTCAGCTCGCAAAAAAAACAACGCGGGGGTGTCTCCACACCCACGAAGTTTCTACATCTTTAGAAACGTATTTCACCTTGAAATGTAAGGTTTGAAATGTAAGCACAAAGCTTCAACCTTTGGTGCTTTTAGGTGTTAATAGTGCCCTCTTAAAAAAAAAAATCTTGTTTTAATTTTTTGCTTTAGTTTTGTGTTCTATCTCTTGGATGACTTTATCTGCTGAATTAAAAGGCCATACAGCATCAGAAATCCCTTCCTTATGAAGATTCTTTATGACAATAGTCAATCACTTTTAAATTCTTTTTGGTTAAAATAATATAATGAAGTTCTTGAGTCTTTTACCATGAGACAAATTTTCTGAAGTTTTAATACTGCTTGAAGCTTTTACTGGCGCTTCCAATTTCCAGCTGTTTGGAGCCTTGGCATTCATCACCACCATCTTCCCATTTTCGTAGCTCCTTTAGGCAGTGCTTCCAGAGACTTTGTAGCTCAAGGCAGGGGAACGTCGGAAAACCACTGATCTAGCTATAATTGATTTTCTTCTGCGAGCAGGTAGGCTACCCGTTAATGAAAGGGAGAGACAAAATCAGGATGCACAACGTACTTTATTCGCTGCATATATATTCCAGCTGCTGAGGTGGAAAAGCACAATCTGCCAAACTAGCCATACCTGGTTCACAACAGGCATTGCTTTGAAAGCTCAAGCTGGGTTAAATAAAAAGCACAGAGGAATATCTAGAGGTGTTTCACATCTCTCATTAAGTTAGTTCTATGACAGTTTCTTTAGATGCATCACTACTCAAGAGTTTAATATTTGAAGTGGAATCCTGCCACAGTTTGAAGGTGGTTTATTTTGTATTACATTACCTGTTCCTGCAAGGGTTATGCAACACGAGTGCCATTAAAACATCAAAGACAGATCCTGTTTCCTTTTTAGAGTTTTCCCTTTCTGTTTCTTCTGTTCTCCTTGTTGCTTCAAGTATCTCTACAGTTCAAAAATTAAACTCTGGATCTTTTTTCATTATAGGAGATTTTGTAAATTCCAGCTAGGCATTTCTCAATTTACATTTGCATTTGTCATCCTTTAAGCTAATTTTCAGTGTTGCAGAACTACTTTAAATATTTTTTGAAGCCCTCCATTGAATATATGGAATAAGCCCTTCTTAATATAACTAACATAATTTTCCTGTAGTCTTGTAGTGCAACCAGTGTTTGTCATCATCTGCAAGGCCAAAAAGGGGGGAAAATTATAAAGAGGGGAAATTATATATTTTTTTTCTGTGCACTTAATTCCTTAATATTATATCTTGGAAATACTTTATGCTCTCTAATATTTTGTGTTATTTTTAAAAAAGACGTGAGCTGGTTAAACAAAACTTGGAGGGAGTGAGATGAAAGAGGGTATATTGACGAATTTTCCCATCTCACATACCTTTGCAGCGATTAAGCAGAAAACCCTTTAGCAACCAAGTTACATTTTCGCTTTAAAAAATCTTCAGCAAAATATAACCTTGCAGCTGTAAACATATGTCTGAATAATTATTCTAGCTTTATATCAAAAAACCCACCTCTGCCAGAGCAGACAGATTTTAATTTAGCATTCCCCCCAGAGCTCTGGAGGGCAAGGTGGATGATTGAGAGGGCAAGGTGACTTGGCTTCAAGGGCTATCTTTATTTGCATGAATGACTAACCGTAAAGCACAGAAAATATCTTTAAGTAAATTCCGCCTGTCACTGACAGTGATCTAAATGGAATTATGGTTGTATGAAACTCTTTTGCTAATATATAAATATATATATTTTTTTTTCCTGAGAAATATCTCCCCCTCCCATTTTAAAACCATGAAAAAAAAAGACGTGAGTACAAAAAAATTTTTTTAAAGAATGGGATTTGAAGTTGATGAAGAGCTTTCTATACACAAGAATATTCTCTCATTCAGGCCACTACTACTTTATTTCAAAGAAAGTTATGAGAATTTCTGACAAATCTACCCTACCTGTCATGAAGGTTGGGCAATGAAAAAGAAGATTTCTGGAAACAAACAAACAAGCTGTGGATGTGGCTTCCTTGCAGACATTGTGCGCAGGAGGATGTGCAGCACAGCAAGATAACCCAACCCTTTCGACTCCAGTCTTGTGTTTGGACTACTGAGCTAGCCCCGTGTAGGACCTCCTCGGCTATAAGACTGGCTGGGAGTTTTCCAGGGGAAATTTGAGGTGCAATGCTCTGAAATAGATTGTTGTACACTTCTGTATCTGCTGTGACTTATTTTTGGAGTTATTCTACTGCATCTCCACAGCTATTCTTATAAATTCTCTCTTATCAAAGAAAATATATGTGTAATGTAAATACTGTAGAGTCATCACACTGATTTATCACTATCACTTACTCTGAGAAGTTTTCAGGTTTTTGAGGAGGAATTCTTCTACTGGAATTTTTTGCCAGTGAGCAGAAACCCAAGATGTGACATCCTTGGATGCATCATTAGTTCATAACTGAGATCTTACTATATTGCATATACATACATACATGCATGCATGCATGCATACATATGTACAAACACATGTATGCATCCTTTTCTGGGAAGTGAGAAATACAGTGGGACAGCTTTATCATGTTGTTTTTGGAAGCTTTAAAGGGGAAGAAGAAATCAGGTTTTGTTGTTGGTGGTGTATGTGGGCGATAATGCAATCTGCTTCACCTCAGACGAGAAGGAACTACTAGAAGTTACTATGAAGTCCTCAATGCAAAGGCACTCTCATCTTTGCTTTTCATCTGTGAAGAAGTTTACTGACTTTCTGCAGTTGCTTTTGGGTGAGGAGGAAAAACCTAGAAACCTAGTCACTGGAGATGTTCTAGAGCCCATTCCGGGTTTCCTGGTGAATCTGTCAGACACAATTTGATATCCACCGTGCAACTGCCTTTTGAAGAAAACACTTAAGTCGGATAGAAGGGCAACAGTCTGGCAGCAGTGAAAAACCTACTCTGTATCAGTGCCAGATACGATTATGCTAATTATTAAAGGCAATTCCCACTAAGAAATATGCATAGTTAGCATTTATCATTAGAGGCCTCTAATGATAAATTTTATCATTAGAGTAAAACTAGGGTCTACAGTGACAAATACCTGTAACCTTGCAAGTATTTTGCAATGAAGCTTGTTAGTGTGGTGGTATCTCTTTGACGGGATAATTTTCTTTGTGCAAGAGTTCCTGGCTTCTTTTTGTTTGGTCTGCTGTATTTAACAGCTCCCTAATTCTACAAGATTAATAAAAGAAAGATGTACTTAAAATCTTAAGTCATTCGTATTCAAAGGCTCTGCATTTTCACAATTTTGCCGTGCTCCACCACAGGTCATTTCAATGTTATTCTTCTCAGCTCTATGAAATGTCACTCACAATGGGAGAACACTAGGGAATACTGCTAAGGACTTGTCTACATGGGGAAATTTACTGGCAGAATGATGCTAGTATAATATGAAAGTGGTATTTCATTGGCATTCACCATGTCACTACTGATCCAGGATATTTAAATGACACGGTAACTTTGAAAAACCTCTATTTGATTATGTTACAGAAGCCAATTGCATTTTTCTTTTGTGTGCATCTATTAAAATAAAAATGATTTTCACAAGGTGTTTACTGAGTTAAGTGGAAGTGTGAAGTTAATTATAGAAAATACAAGATTCTGTAAATATACTAGTAGTAAGAGCAAGGCCAGAAAAAGAGTTAGTCCAGTTGTCAGCGATGAGGAGAAGCTAATAAGGATGAAATTAAGGTGTGCAAAGTTTCCGGTATTTCCTTTACTTCATGAAGGATTAAACAAGATGGCTAAAAGAATTCATGCTAGTAATTAAGGTATGAGGGGTCAGGAAAGAAAACATTGGAGACAATTTGTAGAAAAATTGGGATGTTTTAAATCAGCTGGACCTTAGAAGCCTGAAATTGGGGAACCTGGGGAGCTGTCTGAAGAAGCATCATGAGGACTAGCAAGGCTATGGGAAGGTGCTGTGGTGTCCGCCTTCAAAAAAGAAGGGAGAAACCTGGCGGACTGCATGCTGATTTTATCTTGATTCACGGACATTTAGGGTAATGGATCAGCAATTTGTAACCTTTAGATAAAAACAAACAAAAAAAGGTCATCAGTCAGCAATGCACCATCAAGAATCAAACTCATCAAGTCTCGCTAATCTTCTCAGGGCTGATAGGCCTTATGGTTAAAGGAAGAGCTGTATGCAGGGTAGATCATGATTTTAGCAGCTTTTTACCCTGTCTCACCTGTGTTTCGTGAGTGAATTAGGAAAATATGACCTTCTGTCAACTGGGTGAATTGCTAGCCAGAAAACTAGCCAAAGAACAGCTAGCAATCATTCACAGCTAGGCTGCAAGGCTGTCCTGAGTGCAGTTCCTCTCTGTTGGTTTTCCTGAGCAGGGAGAGGGGGACATTCTCAATCAGATTTAAAGAAACGACTGGGAAATGCTTCAAGCACGTTGGTGGTCAAGGCTTAAATTTTTAAATTCAAAAATTCAAAGAATTTCTCTGCTGTAACAGGATAGATTTTGAGAAATGCAAACTCCCCCACTTAGGCAGCATAGGCAGCTGCAGAAATTCAAGAGCGGGAATAACTGTCTAGGGAGCAGTTCTGCAGAGAAAGAGTTGGATGTTATAATGATGAATGGACATCCATGGTGCTGTATAGGAATAATTAAAGTTGAGTATTAGCTGCTGCTGTACACGTATTCAAATTGCACGATGCTCAGTACTGGGGACCTTCTGTTGGCACCATATTTCAAGAGTGATGAGGGCCACGTGGAGGGGTCAGGGAAGGGCAGCGGGAACAACCACCAGCAAACATGGCCTGTGAAGGGAAAAATGTCAGGGTTTTGCTTTGTTTCATCTGAAAAAAGGGGAGCGAAAAAACAGTAAGGATATAGGCCAATTTTAGAATATAGAAAGCCTTCATGAAAGGTGTTCAGGTGATCTGTGTGTCCTTTAGAGCTCAGATGAGAAGTAATGGATGCTGCTGCGGCAGAGGAGATTTAGGTTAGATACTGGGGAGAACGGTTTTCTGATGGCGAGAGCCTGAGACGGAGCAGCAGAGCAGAGCCCATCACAAGAAATCACGGGGTGATCAGGCCTCCTGCATTTCCTTCAGGTCACCAGATGATAAATGAATATGCTAAGGGTAATAAACAGTCACTGCCTTATCTTTTTTTTGCAGCCATCAAAAACATTTTTAAGTCACCATGAAACGGGAGTTTTTTGAAAAGCCTTTTGGGAGCTTTGGACCTTTTCTTTCTGCAAATTAAATTCTTGAATTTTATTTATAATACTTTTGTAGTTTAGACTTTTTTTTTAATTTTATTAGATGAGTATCACACCAAAACATTAATTGAACGATAATATTTTAACAGAAATTATTAGTTTTTACTACTTAGCTGTAATTGAAACTACTTTTGCTAGATCAAACTATCTTTTATGTGTGTTTTATTAGAACAGTTTAAAACTTTGCTATATCCCCAAAATAGCTTAATTAAGTATTTCTAGGCTAACAGAGGAAAATTGAAGGTACCTGTTCTCAGTCACATATCATCTGTTCATTGTATTAAGCTATGCTCTTTAAGCTGTGCTTTTAATGGCATTTTAAAATGACAATTTGCCATTAAGATAATACAGTAATTAAAATATGCATTCATGTTCTCACATAAACATGTAATACAGTAAGAAAATACTTTTCATGAAAGTCAAAATATGAAGCCAAAATTTTATATTCCAGATTACTTTCTTAGAAAAAAAAGAAGAATGCTAACAAGAAAGGAAATTGCACTGAACTGGTTAATAACTGCATTTTCATCATATCCTTTGTATTGTTGCATTGACTGTACATATACTATACATCATAAGCATTAAATGACAGTTTTCCCTTATTTTTCAGCTTCCTGGAATTGCTGAATATCCATTTGTATCCACTGACTTTTTACCTCTGATTTTCATATTGATTAATGAGCTTACTCTTAAAAAGGAGTGGGCACAGTTTCGTAATAGGGAGATATATGAGGCTGTTTGTACACTTTCCTCCATCTGTGCGTGTATATTTGCGAATGCATGTGCAGGTACTTAGGAGAAGTTAGAGGTCTTCAGCAGTTAAATCTGAAATTGCAACGCCCTCCTCCCTGATTTTGATGAAGAAAAAGGTTCTAGGAGGTCCAGCGGCCCGTAAATTAGTGTCTGATGTCCCAGATCCTGCACTTAAGTCTCACTTACTGAACAGTATCTCAGCACACCTCGCCTGCCTGTGGTGGGAAGCACTTCCCGCCACAAATACAACTTTCAGCAGACAGCAAAAGGTATGTTTTCTTTCACTGCCCACTCTTACTGCTTGGCTTTGCCAAGGAAAGGAAGAGCTGGATGACCACGGGATCTGCTGAAAGGCGAGAGGTGGCCTATTCAGGTGCCTGGGAGAGCATTAGGAAGCACTTTTCCGTGTGTTTGCAGTCCTTTTCTGACTTGAATGCCAACAAATTGTGCTGGTTGCTTGCAAGAAATGTTAGAGCATTTAATACTGATGAATTCCCCTCAGGGTCATTTCCAGGAGCCCTGCGCGAGCTGACTCCCGCTCGCCCCAGGGAGCGCGGTGTGCAGGACCAAGTCCATGGCACACTCTGAATAACGCAGATTTTTTTTTTTTTCTTGGCCTCAAGGTGAAATTTCTGTGAAGTTTAATAAAACTATTGCAAGTAAGAACTTAAACCTGCAGTTATACCCAGAATGAATTTTTTTTTAAAAAAACTCACAGCTGTCTAATGTGACTTCAGAAGACTGCTCTTCTTAAAAAACCCACGAGGAGTATTCTGCTGCTTCTGCAGTTTTGGGCTCTGCTCAAAGGCATGGCAAAACAGCCGTGCCATGAGACCTCGCTAGACCTCTGACTTCCCACTCCAGTGAAGTGCTGCAGTGGAAGCCCTCAGGACGCACACTTTGCACTCGCCCGGGCGCTGCCTCCCGGGAATGACGTTGCATAGACCAGGCTCCGAACCAAGTTAGCAGCAATATGCAAAAATTATGTGATTCAGCTTGTTTGGGCGAGGAAAGACATCACAGAGTTACCGAGCAGTGGGGTTGCAGAGTGATAACTCAGTGAAACTGAAATATTTAATCTATAAAGGATAATTATTAGTATACTTGGATACAGATTCTTATTTTTCTTACCGTTTCGAATGGATTAGATGCTAATGTGTAGTAGGCATTTAAATAATGTGGATTGGCTTTACATATCACTAAAAATATAAACTTTATCTACGATGGGTTGGGAAAAAATGTTACTTCAACTTAATTGTTGTTGTTTGGATTATTATTAATGCTGGGAGCTAGATGTGTATTTAACAGTCTCATACTTTAACATGAAATTTGACTGTAGGCAACCACTAGTATTCTCTCAATTTGGCCAATTCAGGAAAATGATTATAAAACATCATGTATGTATCTGATGGTTTAAAAAAAAAAAAAGTAAGAATATTATATCAAATTATTTGCAAACTTCTTAAGATTTAAATAATGACTGAAGAGCAACAGGAGTACTTCTTTTGTTTTTATTTTATTTTCTAAAAGGCTTTAGAGAGATATAAAATAATCCTAGCTGAGCAAAATCACAGGTTTTCTTTACATAGTACATGTATCAAGGAGGCAGCAGCAGAGTTTCTCCCGTAAGAGAATTTCTGGGCAGCCTGCCGGAATACTGTGATGGACAGCAGAGCCCTGACAGGTCTGGAGGTGAGGTCAGCGGTCCAGGGAAAAATCTGTGACCTGATCTTCGTTTTTTGGGCTCTACCATGATGGAATCATACAGAAATTCAGGTTGAAAGGGACCTCTGGAGGCCACTTAGTCCTATCTCCTGTTTGAAGCAGGGCCACCTTCAGATGTAGATTGAGTTGCCTCACTTCATTTTGAATATCTCGAAGATGGAGGTTCCACAACCCCTGTGGGCAATCTGCTCCTGTGAGTGACTAAACCTTCTGTAATTTTTCTCATTTTAAGGGGCAGTTGAGATGTCGCTTGTTGCAGCTTTTGGCTATTGTGTCTTGTCCTTTCGCCATGGCTTTCTCAGAAGACTTTGGCTCTGCCTCTTTCCACTCCCCTTGGGAGGTCTCCCCTTGGCTGAGCAGATCCACCTCCTTCTGCCTCTCCTTGTCCATCAGTAGCTCCAGCCCCTGGCTCTCTTGGTGGCCCTTCACTGGACTCACTCCAAGAAATTCACATTTCTTGTACTGGGAAGGCCAGACTTGGGCCCAGCACTCCAGCTGTGGTCTCACCGGTGCCAGAAATAGGAAGGATCATGTCCCTCAGCCTGCTGGCAACACTCTTCCTCGTGCAGTCCAGGACGTGGTTGCTGAAGGGCACTCTGCTGCTGTACGTTTAGCTCGTGCTCCCCAGAGCCTCTCCTGCAGACCTGCTCTCCCCCTGTTTGCTCCCACCCATTTGGTGCCCGGCGCAGGGCTTTGCTTCTGCCTTTGGGGACGATCAGGTGGTTCCCATCAGTCCCCTACCCCAGCCTGTTGAGGTGCATTGGAAGAGAAGTCCTCGGCAGCGTATTGACCTCTTCTTCCAACTTGTTGTCATCCATGAACCTGCTGAGGGGGCACTGAGGGTTGTTAGTGAAGGTATTTAACAGTACTGGCCCAATTAATTTTATTTGATTTTGGGGGGTGTAAACTGCTGCATTTGCTTTGCCTCGTTCTGTAGCTACAGATTTTTCACATGAGGGAAGTCACAGAAAACACAACGCAAAAAAATCTTTTGGGATATGAAAAAAAAGAAAAAAGAATAAAGACAAAAAAGAAGGAAAGGAAAAAAAATGGATTGGTAGAAGATTACAAAGCTTCACATGGGCTTTACATATGGACTTCAGAAGGAAGATTTCTTCTATTTATCCAGTTAAAAATGTATGAGACAGGAGACAATCTTAAAGCAAATTTAAGAGTGATAAGGCCAGTTGCTGTCATCTACTGCATCAGATGATTTAGAGAATTTTGGCATATGGGTGATTCACCACGGAGATCTCCATACACATTGTAAATATTAGCAGGACACTGAACATCCACTTTATAACTCATATGGACAAAAGTTAGACCGAGCATGGTGTTTCAGGTGGCGAAATAAAAATTCCTTCAAACGGCGCTAACCCCTTGTGGGTGCATCAGCCTATGTTTCCTCGTCTTTGGCAAGGTTCCTGACTGCTCACGCACAGACTTAGTCTCAAGCAGCAGACAGGACGGTTGTGACTGTCTCAGCTGGTCTCTGTGTGTGTGGGATACAGGGTTTGCCCAAGAGCTGATTTAAAGCACCCTTGGAAAGCTACCTGAGCATGCCTTGGGAGTGCCCTGGGCCAGCATCTGTGATGCCAGGGCTCTGTCCTGCAGCTTTGCCTTATTTCTCCCTCAACTTCCAGCTATTGGCTCTGTGGTGCCCATGTCAGAGACGTAGAGAAACCTTTCCCAGCACTGCATCGTATTTCACTTCCATGTGTAAGTGGCCGGAGCACTTCACGTTCTTCTCTGGAGGTGGGCAGCAGAAGACAGCATCCAGGATTTGGGAACTGATTCTTCCTAACTTCTGTCACATATGGCCTCATACACACGTGTAGACCACCTTGCTCTCTTGTGCAAGAGGACTTATTTTCGGTAACTCTAAATCCTTCTCTAAGGCACTGTTGTCCAGGTCAGAGCTTGCACTCTGCCTTCCCCAATGTATGACCTGAATGCAGAGGCAATATCGCATTCATCTGCCTTAAAGTGGGTTTTGCTGGTCTGCAACCATCCATCCCGACAATTCGTGTCACTCAGTGACAATAAGCTGCCCTCCTTGTTTACCTCTCTACCAATCTTTGTGTCATCGTGGAGTTTTACAAGATTTTATTTTTTCATCTAGACTGTTGAGAAAAATTGCAGCGGGCTCCTGTCTGCACACTCTCACTCGCAGCATTGACCCTGGGTTATATTTCCCCACAAGTGCCTGTGTTTCAGACCTGTTGTTAAGACCTGATACCTGCTCTGCTTGTTGCAGACTGTTTCTGAAGGAGTTTAATGCACGGTTTTAAAGCAAAGGTAAAGCAGAAGTGTTTAGATTCTACACCACGAATAGGAAGTATACTGAAGTTGCAGAAACAAATATTTTTTGAACTGCAGCATTGAAAATCTCTCTCTGCTGTATTCACCTGAGCTCAGTGCTCTGTTTTGCTCCTTTTATGTCTGATCGTATCCCTAAAGCTGTACAGTAAATTCCTTTTAATGATGGCTTGAAGTGTTTGATACCACCTAATGTTTTATGAGAAACACCCAGACCAGAATACAAGTCTTGGAAGGTTAGAAAAGAGAAAAAAAGACACAACTTTTAAGTTCTTCTTTATTATTTTTTTTCCAGATGGCTTTGGAAACAATTCTCTCAGAGATGTGCACTGTAGCTTTAAGGTTTTGAGACTACAGCATCCAGCTTCAAGGGACCCTTGATGTTCACCAGCGCATCCTCATCACTGTCTAAACTATTTCTTCGAGTCCCTGCGTAGCGGGAGCAGACAGGAATACAGAGCATTTTTGCTTCCAGCCATAGGTAAATGCTTACTGAGTTGGGCGTCTGCGGTGCTCCCCGCGCCAGCGCATCCCTCCGCGGAGGCACAGGGCACTTTCCAGGCTGGCGTTGCCCGTGCACAGGGAGAAATCCGAGTTTCCCTGGGGCATTAGCTGCTGGAGCAGAGAGGCACCTCTCAGGGGAGAAACAGTCCACGATTTGATTAAAATAAAACTGCACGTGTTACAGAGTGCCTGCCCGCGGACCCTATGCAGGATTCCTCTGTCGAGCAAGCTTGCACCGAACGAGCCTCCTCTTCCTCTTTTGTAGCAGTGTCTCCCCATTGCACAGGCTCCTCGTCACCTTTTACTAGCGCTCCTGATCCTCCAGCTTGAGACAGGGAAGTGAGGGACCCTTTTCTGCCTGCACCCCCAGGAGTCGAGGTGGTTGTGTTTATTGAACGCGCTGCTGTTGAATAGGCTTGATAAAGCCCCTCTCCTCATGGCCTCTGCTGCCACGTGTCTCAGCAGCTCCTCACCCCCGGGGCTAGTTTTCCTGGGTCAGGAGAGTGGGGCTGTCCCCGATGGGCAGACAGGGAATGGGCAGAGCCAGGCCCGGTGCTCCCACCAGGGCGGTGGAGCATCCAAGGGCTGCGGAGCCCCTGTGCCCCTGGCTCCTGGCCGGACTCCACGTAGCCCCGGCATGGCCAGGACGCTGGCGCTGATGGCGCGCTGGCACGTCGCCCTGCACCAGCCAGCACTGTAGCCTTGTTTGCATCTGCAGTTACCCAGAAATGTGTTTATTATGTTGCTAATTCATCGGAAGCAATGCTCCCTCTCCGATTTGGCAGAGGGGCGTTTTAAGGAGTGATATGACTGCAGAGAAGGTGAGCAGCCCACAGCTTCGAACTGAATTCGGCTCAGCGCTTGCCAGCTCCTGTGAGCAGACTGAAACTCCTTTTAAGCAACTTTTTTTGCCTTCCAGTCGTCCATTAAATTTCCTGCGGGTGCTACTGAACTGAAGGATATAGCCCAGCTGAAGTCACACGTTGGTGTGCTCTGAGGTTGCCCAAATACTCGGCTAAGAGGATCTGCCAGCATTGTTGCCATCCTGAGAGACATTAAAAACCCAACAAACCCCACCAATTTCCCCAGGCTCCCTGTTTGCCAAAGGAGGGAAGGAGCCACACGCGGCATTGACGTCCCCAGCGGGACGTGCCCGCACTGCGGAGGGGTCAAGTCCTGCGATTTCTCTGCCTGCAGAGAGACGTGTGCAGTCGTCCTGTACCCAAACAGCGTGCGCTCCGATAATGCAGAGCTAACTCGATTTATGGGGTTTCAGCGATGAGTTGCATTTGGTCTAAAATGTAAATACAGAAGATTTAGGTGTGTGTGGGGGGGAAATATACACACACACTCACATATATATATGTACATATATATGTATTTTTTTTTTTTTGGCTTGCGCTTTTGCTTATCTCAAGCCAGTTAGAAAAAAAAAAAAATCCCAAGTTTCTATTGGACTTCGGAAGAAGCAGAGGCAGCACATTTTCCCTGTCTCTCATGGAGCATCACACCCCACTTTGGGAACTTCATTTATATGCACATCATATGCAATCTGACTGACTCCTACTGTACCTTTGAACAGATCCAATCAGATACCCATATGCATGTAAATGAGGCTCCCCGAGCTGTGCTCTCAGCGCCAAGGAGGAAGAGTTAAAGAGCAGCCTCTTCCCGAAACTTGTTACAGTGACAATCTCATCCTGCAAAACACAATAAAGCGCCCCCACCGCCCCCACGCCGTGCTCCCCCCAGCCCCGTGGTTTTCTCTCCGCCGTGCATGTCAGGAGAATGCCCTGTAACTCACTTTTCCAGACTGAGGTAATTTATTTAAGCATGGATTATTTGGAAAAAAAAAAAATGGGAAGGGATACAGGGTTTGATTTTAATCCCTGCTAACACAGAGAAAAGAATGCTCGTGTCACAACTCAGTGAGTGTAAAAATTAAAAAAGGCTGAGACCATTGTTTGAAAACAGGCAAAATAATTAAAATTATTATGGAATAATCACATATCACACAACAACCTCCCACTCTTATGAGCAACAATCCAAAACAGCTCCTCCAAAGCAGGCCCAGGGGCAGAGGTTCTGTATATCATTCAAAGACCATCTGTCATTCAATTCCTGTAGCCCCTTCCCGCTATTCTAAGGGCAGGCTGAAATTTAGTCCTGGCATTTCTTTTTCCATTTGCTAACAAACAGCAGTGATGGCAGATAAATATGGCAAACAATAGGCACTTGTAATGAACTGGAAAGGGATATGGATTTTTGGAACCGGCACCAAGAAGTTCCTGGTCCTGTGCTGGCTCTGGGGACTCCCCAAGCCTGGTTCTGCCATGTGGCTGCACAGACAGACATCTGCAAGCTGTGTTAGGCTTTCAAGAATTCAGCCAACCTGCTAAGGGGCTGATTTAAATAAGATTTTTTTTTTTTTTTCTAAAAAAAAAAAAAAGACTGAAAGCTAATTTCAGTCCATGGTAGGATAAGGAGCAACACAAAAGGATCATGGATATACAGCACAAGCAATGCAAAGATTACATTCTAGTAGTAATCTCTATTTTTATCCTGTGCTTTTCTTAACTCATTCAGCACTTCATATTGATCCTCCTCAGGAAAGGCAGCAGCAGATCCTGCTTTTCTGCTGCTCTTTGGGAACTCATTCCTGTTTAAAGCTGTTTAAACCAGTGCTCCTTTTATCTTTATTTATTGTTTGGAGCCTAAAAACGAACTGTGGTTGGCTGGAGCTGAAGCTGAACGACAGAATTATTATTACGCAAACCTGGAATCAATATAGTTTCTTTTCACAAATTAACTCTCTCTGAAGTGCTCCAGTTGCCATTACTGGAGTGATTCTAAAATATTGCCAGACTGGAAGGGGAAAAGTGTCACGTGGGCAAGTTATTTCCAACCTCTGCTTGCTGGCATCCGTCACTCATTATTTTTGTAGTAATAATCCTGTAAGAAGTCACTTGGACAGCAGAAATGCCCCAAATCTTTCCGCATGTAGAAAAAAAAAAAATAGAGATCAAGAGAAATAACAAGGTGGGCGAACTTGGCTGTTTGAAGTTCATGAGAAGTGAGGACACCCTTCACTGTCCAACCTTGTAGCAAGGAGTCATCTCGATTTTCCTGGGTCTATCCTCAACCCTCTATGATCACTGGGAGCTGTGATCTCCTGGAGGTGACATCCCCTTTCTCCTGCAACTTGGAGACTGGGGGAGCTGGATGAGTCACTGTCTAACATGCCAGCAACATGGGCACTCTCTCACCTCTTTATATCCTTGGGAGTTTGTGTGAGTAATGCTTTCCTTCAATTCTCCTACTACTTACATGGACATAGATGGAGAGCAGGTGGGCAAGAACTAGAGACACACAAGAAGAAAGTGATGCTGGTCAGGTGGAGGAAGCCGCCCAAAGCACTGTATGACTCTTCCCTGCTCGAGGACACAGGTTCTGAGACTGAGATGGGCCAAAGTCTAAACGGGCTTTTGAACTCCTCTGAATACCACTGGTAGCCCAAAGAATCGTGATTGGGAAAAGTCTGCTTCTTCCAGAAGTGAGTTATCAGGAAACCTGTAATGCAGGTCATTGGGCAAAGGCCTTCGAGTGCTGATCTGTGCCATCAGATGCTTCAGCTTGCTTCAGTTTCATATCTAGGAATGAAACCGTGCACCTGCAAAAACATGGCTTGTGCGAAGGGCAACGGCTCAAGCAGGGCTGCTCAGAGCAGCACTGAGCTGTGCTGGCTGGGCTGGGAGGCCGTACGTGCATGGAGGAGCAGAGAGTTGGCGTCGGGGAGCCCGGCGGCCACAGAACTACCCACATATAACCTGGTCGGGGACCAGTGTCTCCAGCTTTAACATAGACCCGAAGCAAGACTTTTAATGGTTCCCTTTCAATGTTTTGAGGTATAAAGCATGGATAATGTGTAACAACAGGTGTGCTATCAGGATTAATTAATTAATGTAATGTAATTTATGAGATCTTGAGAGCAAGGTGACATGAAATGCAAACGAGTGCTATAGCAATCAGTCACTTTTTCCAAGCTGATTGTCTTTGCTGGAAATAAAATATCTCTCTAAAAGAGCCTGTAGCCACTTGTTTCAAAGTGGAAAATGATAAGTAGCACGTGTGGAACAATATGCTCATAACTTGCACTTTATTAGGTCCTAATGACTTTGTTAAATGGTTTGCAGATGACTGAGGGAGGACCCCTGACCTGCAGAACTTTCCATGTTGCTTTTTTTCAAGCTCCTGTCCAGTACCGGCCAAGTAAAATTAGAACTCACTGTAGCTCAGGCCTGGGACACAACGGGGCTATAGCAGAGTGGAAAATAATTTTTTGAAACTGAATCTTGCTGAATGATTAATTTTGTTTGAACATCTTAGCCAGGAGCTCTCCTCTCTACAAGTTATGCAGCAAAATCCCGAGAGCCATTCCTTCACTGAAGGACAAGGCTTCATCCATGCCTCTTCTGTTGAGAAGGGCTGCATGCTGCGGAAGAGGCTTCTGGGACCACAAGAGAAGGTAATGCCAGAGGTCTGCGTTGAAAATCGTGTCTGGAGCCAGGGGGTCTGCTGGATACAAGATCACTTAGATAGTGGGGCTCCAGAGGAACCCAGGAGCAACACGGAGCAACCTGTCAATGGAAGTATCAGACATACTTGCAATAACTCCACATATTGCAGAGTTGCCTGGCTGTCACTTGAGAAGAACATCCAGATGTTCCTGTGGCTCCTCCACAATACTGTGGAGGCCTTCTGTGAAGAAAGGAGAGAGCCGGTCTGCCTCCATGGCCAGCAGGTCAGTCCCGAAACCTGCTGGTTTTCACATGGAAAAGTGCTCGCAGAAGTCTGCTTGCTGGTGGCAATCTCTATGGGCACAACAGTATTGGTCATGGTATAAGCAGACTGATACACCAACTTGTTTTTCCAAAGCTTTTGCATTACTTTAAGAGAATAACAATGCATTGCTACTACTTACCTATGCTAAATGAGCCAAAGATAAAACTTCAGGCTTCCTTTCCAGTCCCCTGGGCCATCCAGATACCTCATGATCATTTTCAAAGGGTATAATTTACATGAGATTTTTTTTCCTGCCTTGTGAGCCATAAATTTATAGGGAGCCCCTCTGAAAGAGTTACTGCCTTTGCGATGCCTCAGATGAAGTTAATCAAGCCAACTAGCCTAAAAGCCAAACTCCCAATTAATTCTGTCCCTGTGGACTGTGTTGTTTGCTGTTAGACTGCAAGGTCCATGGGGCGAGGACCGTCTCTGCCAGGTGGAGGAGGCCTGGGTTGGATGGGTGAATTTTCAGTCCATAGCTCGAGTCACGTATATGCCCTATAGGGAGGGGAATGTGTTGGGGGAGTGCTCTGCAAGCCCTCAGCAAATAACAAATGAATAGCTGAGAGGTTAGCTTCCTTTCCTGCTCCCTCTCTACCCTCTCCACTTGCTACATTCAATTATTTGGGGAAGCTGCATAATAACCGCAAGTTGTACGTTTCAGTGTTCCCAGGCCAGATTAGAGAGGATTAAGCATCAAGGGGTGGCAGCTGGTCAGTTTGCTCCACACTGCTAATGTGAAAATGCTCCTAAGCAGGCAGAAAGAATACGAAAAAGAAAAAGAGAGATGGGAGATGGTAGCAAACTCAGCCTCCTGCTTTTCTCCGCAGGAAGCCGGTGAGCTCCCCAGGTCCTGCCAGCAAGGTGAGCTCCGTCCCAGGGCTCTCCCGCTCCTCGGCCTCCTTCTGGAGCCTGGCCACGAGCGTGTCAATTAGTGCTAATTGTGAGGGGTTTCATTTGCCATGTGGCCACCTGTCCGCCAGGAAGGGCACCGAGACCACCGGCAGAGCCTAATGAGCAGCTGTCGGGCAGCAGCCGCTCGCGGCGCCCGTGCCCGGCCGCGCTGGAGCGATGCCTCAAGGTGAAGGTGCAACCGACCCGTCCCCAGGTAAAATCTGCGCCGCCTGAGGCAGGCCTGAAGTGTGACCTATCTTTTAAGGGGATATGAATGTGTCTTTTGGTTGGCTAATTAAATTAAGATAGTAACAAGTTGTGTATTAAAGGGTGTAATTAAAAGAAAGCTCAAGTCACTAGTTGCAGCAAATCTTGGTGGGTTGCGCTCTCCCAGTGACGCTCAGGTAACCTCGGTAGGCGCGAACGCAAACGATATGCATCTTGGCACTGCCCTAACCCATCTGCATGAGTTTTGCATAACAAAAAGCAAACAAAAAAGGATTTGTTTTTCCTCGGGTCGAACTGATTTCACCGCTGTGCTCTCTGATGAAAGGCTGCCCTGGCAGCCTGTGCTCAGATCCATCGTGGTGGGGAGAGAGCGGCTGGTGTGTGGTCTGAGGGTTAGTGCTACCATGGACAAACCTCGGCACAAGATCCTAAGATGTGCCTAGGAGGGCAGAGGGATGGATTTAGTGCTGCAGTCCCAGGTATGGTAATTCACACCCCTTCTCTGGACCTGATCTTTCTTGCAAGGCTTTACCATGCAGGGCTCTGCAGACATCCTTCACACTGCTTTTAAACATTGCCCTCTGTCACACCAAGGAGCTAAACATGCATGGGAGACGAGGCAGGATCTGGGCCGTCGTTCCCACGTGAAACTTTGGGGCACACCTAGCGAGGCTCTTCTAGAAGCGACAAGGAGACCCTGACGGTCAGGTGAGGTAGAAGGTCTCTGCGATGCGCGTGGCGCTGCCGGCTGCGGGGAGCCGATGCCCTGGGCAGCAGCGCTGGGGACAGCTGTGAAACGCAGCTGCCACCTTAGCAGGGGCCGTTTGCTGCCCTGCCTCTTCCCAAGGGATGGCCGGCTCATCGTGCCCCTGCTCGGGGAGCAAAACCGCGTCCCTCTGCCTTCGCTTTCCCCCCAACGGCACGCCAAGAATAGCTCTGCAGGGACTGCAGCAGGGGAAAGCTGATTACAGCTTTTGATTGATGGTGCCTTACAAGTTTGGAGAGATTTCATAAGAAGAGCCTGATTTACTTATGCATCAATTCTAGAGATGGGCCCAGAGCAAAAGCCCAGATTTGAATGCCTCAAGCTCTTAGAAAAATTTGGAAGGGGATCTGCATTTTTCACCTATAAGTTGCCTTGTAACAATTCTTTTTTTGAGTGTGAGTCTACTTCTTGCTTACATTTTCTGCTCCCCGGGGCCCCTTCTTTACAAACTGTCTCCAGAGTAATTCAGGATGCTGAAGCCATTGATCACTGCATAAATCTTACAAGATTGAGAACAGTACGATATTATGCAGCACACGTGGCTCAGGCTGCAGCTGCGCTGTCCTATAGGCACAGGCTTCCCTTGGACAAAGAAGCAAGCTGCATCCACACACAGTATTTTTTATCTATCAGAGTGCATAGAAAATACTAGTAAGTGCTGGAGGTGGCTGGGGCTGCAAATATTTCCTGGATTTGTTGTTTATAGCAGTTTCTATGTCCATACCTTTTCTTCCCTCTAAAATGTTGGATGATTCCAAACACTGCAACATAGAGAGGCTTTGTAAGAGTATTTTAGAGACAAAAATAAATCTCTAAAATAGATGGACAACTGCATGCACACACACACAAATTTAAATGTAGCATTGTAAATGCACAGATTGAAAATACTGGAATGAAGACAACTGCATCACTGACAGATAGATTTATATATATATATATATATCTGTCATATATATCTGTCCCACATCCTGAAAGCAAGCCTTAACAGTATTGATAGTACCACTGCTGCAGTGGTGTGGGTAACTGGAAGCCGGTGCTTTTACAAAACGCTCCCAACATGATTCCAATGAGATTGCAAACGCTTTGCTTATGAACTCTGCGAGGCCAGCAAGATGTCTCACTACAGGTTTTCCATCCTCTTACTACGTTTTTTTTTCCCCACTTTCCTTGCCTAACTTGCAAATGTATCAGTCCCTTGTCCATCCGCCTTCCTTTCCACAGCCAGCTGTATGTTTTGGTGTTAATTGGCACCTACAACCCTAAAACACAGGGGAAAACACCACCCTTGCAAGCATGTGTAGCCTGTTAGAGGCAAGGACTCCTGGGAGCTTCTAAAGAGAAGTGTTTTATATCAATTTTTGAAATGAAATTGATTGAATTTAGTCACTTCCTTCTCTCCAAAGTTGCTGAGCATCTACATTTAAAATTGATGGAAACTGTGACTGCTCGGTGACCTCAAATAGGCAGCCGAAACTGAGCATGGCTGAGAATCTCCCAGCCTTACTAGAGAGGGGGCAGTATCCCCAAATTCAAATATCTGTGAACTAAAGCAAAATCCCAGAAAGAAAACTGGTTTGGTCCAGTTCCAGGTGAGAAGTTGGAAAGCTGGTAAAGGGTCACTTGCAGAAATATGGGAGGTAATCATAGGCTAGGCAAAGGTTTCACTGCCTAGAGGTTACTGATGACCCACTGCTGGAAGAAAAAGAAAACTAACTCAGAAAATAGGTCCGGGTTGCTAACCTTTTGCCCAGGTGTATTTCACACCTATGGTCCTGATCACACAGGATACATAAGGGCACAAACAGGCAAAAGACTAAAGGAAGTGTCCCTGGTCATCAAGAAAAGCCATGGTGCTAGGAAAGTGAAGGAAATCAGATTTTCTCACACAATATTTGAAGTGGAGAAGAGAGAATGAGAATAAAGCCCCCTGTGTCAGACCATCTCTCCCTTTACCTCCTGCATCACCTCTGCCTCCTCAAATGGCACCTGCTTCCCTTTCCAACTGAGTTATTTGGAGATTTACAAATGCAGAAAACAACCTCCTAGCAGGTACCTGTCTGCTCCTTGGAAGCAAAGCACATCTGGGTAGGATTAAAAAAGGATTACAGGTTTATTGCCATCACTTGCGAGGACACCTAAGGATAACGCCTCCAAGGAAAGAGAAGACAGGCAAGGAAATAAACTTGGGGACTAAGGGCAGCAGGAGGAGCAGGAGGAGGATGATGGAGGAAGAAGAGGAGCCACCAAACTCAGGGGATACTGATTGAAGTCGTAAGAGCAGGGCACAGACTCTCTGAAAGTCTTGGGAGGAAAGAAACAGGGATTGATCACTTGCATCAAAGGCACTGGATAGATCAAAGAGAACGAGAAGAGAGACGGGATCTTGTAAATGTAGCTTTTGCAAAAATACTTCAGGTAAGGGCGGGGGGAGCGCGACTTTATTGCACTCCTTCCCACTACAAAGTGCTCCTTTTCCAAATCCATGTGGTTTCTCAGGGCTTACACCTCCGTCTCCTTTATAAGAAAAATCTTAACACAGCTACAGATTTTTAAAGCAAGAGGGCCCATATTTCCCCCATGCTCTCTCCCCACGCACACGCTGTGCCGATCCCGTTGAAACCAGCTGGAAGTTTGGGCTTTGCCCAAAGGCAGGCTGGGGCTTCCAGATCCGCAGAGTGGATGTCCCAGCTGGGTCCTGTGCTGGTGCTGCTGCTCAGGCACCTCCGTTTCATCTTTTCTTTTTTTTTCTTTTTTTCCTCTCCTTTTCCTTCCTTGGGTTCATGTATTGCTTTTCCATCTCATCCATGGCAAGTTTTTCAACATTTGATACGGCATCAAGGGAAGAAGAGCTCTGTTGATGGCAACAGCAAGAAACAAGAATCTTTTTTTCCCTTCTGGACTGGCAACAAGACAGAAGCCCTGTGCTGGCATGGTGCAGGGTTATTCAGCACGCTTTCGGCTGCGAGCTGACAAGCACGGGGTGCGGGTGAGGATGGAGTTTCAGCTAATTCCACGAAACTATGCTGATTATCGGAGGTGTCAGATGTATTTGTGTCGAGCAGCATTACAGCCTTCACTTCTTGTCAGATCATTTTTTCAAATCAGGGTGCCCGGGGCCCTTCTCATCAGCAAAAACAGGATATAAGCCTTCCCTCCTCCAAGATGGTTATCAGTTTTAGAAGCAATACATTTGTATACTTTGAGGAGCCTGCTTGAAGTATAACCAGGCAACTCATTTAAGAGCAGGAGACAAGTGTCAGCCCAAACTCAAGGTTTATAAATCCTGCCTTTGAAAGTACAGACAGAGGGGCAGCTTTGGGAGCCAGGCAAGCCGGCACACACCAGACTCTCTGCTTGCATTTGCACTCCTCCAAAGGGCGTAAGGCATGGTTGTGCTGCCTGGAGAAAGGTGGAAGTCCAGGTGGTAGGTGGTCTACTTTATCTAACACTTCCTTGCAGGCTTCAGCTAGCTACTTCCCTGGTATACTGTGTTTTACTGTCTCTTGGATGCACGACTCTTACATACAGCTAAGTGCATGTGGAAGGCATAACTTACGGGTGAATTTAAAGACGTAACTCTCAGTTGCACATGCCTTGGTGGCCCACGACAGGTTACAGGGCTACGTACCTGTTACGGATGCTGTTTCTTCTCACTCCTTTTGCAGATTGCCTGCAAGGGAGAGCCCAGGCACCCCTGAGATCCCTCTTTGAATGTGCAGAGGGTAGAAGTGTGCACGCTGCAGTAGGAAATTGTTCTGCTCTCATTTCCTAGAGGCAAACGACTATGCCCAGGCCCCAAGCCTTTACAGACTGGACGGTGCACACTGCCCGATGCAGGCAGGGACTAGGGGCTCGTGCTGTCTGCAAAGAGCATTTTAGCTTTGCTTAATTCACCTTCAAATTTGCCCAAAAGTGGCTCTTCACACTTCTTTCCCTTCTTAAAAGGCTTCTGTGATTTTAGACACTTCTCCATCCGTCTGGAGCCAATTTCTTTAGGTTAATAACATGTACCTAGAAGTAGATGTCTCCAGAACACCACATCTGCAGCATCTCACTACTACTGCGTTTATGCTAGGTGGCACGAGCAAGCTGCTCTTCTACCCGTGCGTGAGCCCCATTGCGAGCTCGGCCTCCGCGGCTTGGGATGTGCTGCTCACAAACCGTGGTGCCGCCTCCAGACCTTGTGCCGAGCATCTCGTCTGGTGAGATTCGAGCAGAAACGGCGGTCGCGGGGCCGAACGGGGCCGCGGGCGCGAAGGGCTGCGAGCGGCCGGCTGCGCGCGAGCAGCAGCAGCAGCCGCCTCGCGACGAGGCTTTACCGCGGCCGACGGGCACGGAGAGCTGAGCTGGCCCTCGTGGGCTGCGCCAATTTGTGGTGCCATGGTGGGAAGAGGCGTTTGGAAATGTTTTGAGTACTGAAGATCATCCCCTGTTTTAAGTTTTCTTTTTCTTTTTCATTTTTGTGCTTGTTAGAGCAACTGCACTTTCTTACTTACACTATATGTTCCCGCAAGGTCTCCTATTTAGAGACAACCTGTCTCTGGAATGATTGCTCAAGCAGCTGATCACTGTGGGAATCTTCACAGGCTGCACGGGATACACAGCAGACATATGAGTATAAAACTGCACTGTCCTGGTACCACAGATTATTCCTGATTAAAAAATAATAAATTAGTATTTAGAAATCTCTGGATTTTTTCATTAGGAAACTGGAGGAAAGTGTACAAACCAGTTGTTTAAAATATAATGTTTTATGAATTTGTTGTTAATGCACCTTGCCACACTGATAAGTTTGCAGATGGATATCTTTTGTATCTCCACAGAGCAGGCAGTACACTAGCAGTGAAACCCTGAATTTTTCCACAAGCAATGCAGCTGCTAGACTACCGCACCTGGGTGGAACTGGACCGGGATTAATGGAAACACTGGGAGGGGCCGCAGCTCTCCTGGCATGTCTGGAGGCACGAAAGTCAGAAAGAACAATAGGAGAAGGCAGTAAAAATTCACAGCCTCAGTAAAAATTCCCTCACATAGTCATGGAGACATGTGTTTTACTTTTCTTTGCAACCAAGACTCATCCACTACTTACCTGGTCTTCTTCTAGGCAGGAGGACCCAGGTTACAGCAAAGACTTTTCACTCTTTTATTGCTTATGTTATTTGGTGAGAAATCCAACAGTTGGGTGAACTATTTTGCGACAGTGATATAAAAATCACTGACTGATTTTACAGGAACTATTGAAAAGACATCTAAGCGAACTTCAGACCAATGATTCAGAGGTAAAAGTCTCTATCACCTCAGATTGCCACACAAAGACAATGAAAACTCTTTCAAAATCAGTCGTATCAAGAAAACTGAAATCCTGTGGTGAGGAAAAACAATGGAAACATTTCACACAGCCATATATCCCTTGAAAGTGATTTCTGACATTTAATTCTGCCAAGGTGATTCATCAAAGTGCCTTTGCGTGAGATCCCTGTTGTTTAATGAGCATTGAGATGACACCGCAATCGTCTCTCCAACAAGTGGGAGCAGCGTCACTGACCACTATGGGAAAATGCAGTGATCGGTGGTGGGCAAAAGCAACTTCTTCTCCAGATCTGTCCTAAGGACCATTTAAATGGGTTTAAATAATCTGTGTCGGTCCATTTAGCAGCAGGAAACAGGGGAAGAACACTTACAATCTTAGGCATTTATAAGAACTAGCTGAAAATTGCCTACACTTACACTGAAAAATAATATGACCCCTTTGAAGGCAGGATTTACCTGTTTAGTAAATGCAACATAGCTGTCGGTTTGGACTTTGCATGTGGATTTCTTGAAATGCAAGCTATTGAGTCATTATTTCTGATAATTTTAAATCAGTGTTGATGATCAGTTAAGCTTTTCCATCAAGTCTTATGAAACGTAGATTTCTTTTTCAGAGCCTAGATGTTAGATCTATAATAATGTAGACATGCCAGTTTTTATTATTAAAAAAAGAAAGTAAGAAAAACACCCAGAAAGCAGTTTTCAGATATCACAGCTTTCAGGAAAACCAGAAAAGAGAATTCTTAAAGACTCTAAAGAGATTAAACAAAGGAAATCTGAAAATGTTTGTTTACTAGAATATATCTAATTTTTTAACTTTATGGGTTAGCAAAGCAGTTTTAACTGGTCATAATTTCTGACTGCTGTTAGAGCGAGAAAAAAGCACAGAATTACATCGTACCTAGGTAGAAAATGATACTGTGGAAGTTGTTGTCGTGCTGTGTCCCACGGGCTGCGACTCTCCTGATGAGATACCCCGGCACGCTGGGGTGCTGTGTGCCCCATTTCCAGTCGGCACGCACGGGATCCCTGTCTGCGGACACCAAGCAGTAATACTGAGAGAATACCAGGAAAGTGAGTTGAGTAGGTTTTGATACTCTTCTCGCATTGTACTGTAACTATAATTTAAATGAAACCTGCTATGGAACAAGCGCAGTGTCTTTACACATGGCATTGAACATGCTAATGTGTTCAATAGGTAATAGTTATATTTACAGAAATAAATTCCTGCAAGTTTTAGATTTGTCCTCAGGTTAGAGATACAGTATCAATATGATTTTTTTTTTTTTTTTCACAATGAATTGTTTGTTATGGAGCAGTAAGAGCTGTATCATGCACCAATTTAATTTCAGCCCCTGAGACCTACATATGTGTTAGATACTGGTACTTCTGATTCATCTCCTTGGGTCCCTGCCCATCAGCCATTTTCTGTTTATCTAGTCAGCATCAGGGAATGTGTCCTTGCTTATTTATCTTCCAGGCACAAAGAATACACTGAGATGTAGAGGAAAAAAATCTCAGCAACAGCAAAGGAATGATGGAGAGACTTAAGCTCCAAACTTTGGCCAGCCACATGTACTAAATCATAGGAAATTTCACAGGAAATTCTTTATGATACAATAGACAGGCAGACTTAAAAAGCCTCCCAGTAATCCTGCTTTTTCTTCTGGGAAATTGTAACGTCTTTTTCTGCCCAGGGGTACGAGGAACGGCCGGAATAGAAAAATGTTGATATAACAGACACGACAGCTTGAAACGAGAGACTGCTGGTACCATAATTAAAAGTCAGCGCTATATATGTATCTATAGCTGTGTGTGTGTGAGAGAGAGAGAGAGAGAAGTATAAAATTACAGCTGTTCTCGGTAACCCGTGCCCGCGTGTCCGCAGGTGACATACACGTTCCCGGGTACCGAGGAAGGCGCCTGCCTGCCTGGACGCGCGGTGAGCTCGCTGCCCGTGCGTAAGGCCGCCTGCTCACCCGGGGGGAAGGCTTCCTCCTCCTCCTCCTCCCTCACCCCCCCATGCCACTGTCACTGCCTGTGTCGTTCTCTAGGTTAAATCGCGAGCCCCTGGGGCAGAGGACCTTGTCCCTGGAGCACGGGCCAGACCTATCCCACCACTTACAACTTACCAACTGCAGGATTTTTCTCCTTACTTCTGGATATGGTTTTGGCCTTGTAAGGATAGACGCTCTGCAAATATGTGGAATTAGAGCAGCCTCGCAGGAAAGGAAGCGCGGGGCAGCGCAGGCAGGGAGCTCCCACGCTGACACCCCATTTGTGCATTAGCAGGCGCTGAGCGGGGAGAAGCGGCACAGAGCCGCCCCGGCTCGCCGGGGTTTTGCAGCGCGACGCAGAATATCCAGACTTGCCAGTAAGTCGAGGAACAATCTCTTCCTATTATGGCAGCTCGAAAGCTAAAACGGTTTACAGTCACACATCTGCATGATCCTAACCTTCGCTCATTACAGACACAGTGGGGATTTACTTGCACCATGCTAGCTTCGCATGGGGCCTATATTTTTATTCCACAAAATCACATGTTGTTACCTCCATATGTGCGGTGGAAACAGCATGAGTAATGGAACCTTTAATCCTCATTTCTGAAAATTAGATTATAGTTTTACCTTTGTTTTCTGCTAGTTTTTAAATCCCCCCCAATGCCAAGCCATACAGATGCTGCCTTCCTCCTAATCGTATTCTGCGGCAGTCCCAGCCCTAACTGGATAGAAGGGGGTGCCTATGCAGATCCATATCCTAGGAGACTGCATGGATCACCTTCAGTCACCTTTCTTGTGTCCCTTGAAGAATTAGTTTAATCATAACAGATAAAATAAGTGCCATATAACGTAAAATTAAATTAAAACCTATATGCAACAACAAAGATAGTATTAGGACATATCCATCATGCCTCTCTATCTCTGCACTTTCAGATAAACAGAGAGATTTATAAGGCTGGAACTATTTCAGTGCTAAAGCAGAGGCTGGCAATATTGAATTAAGCTGCACATATTTGTCAAAGGCTTTTCGGAAAGTTGTAAGGTCTGCACAGTGTGGCCTCTTCTAGCTCCTGCCACACTCCAAGGGCTGAGGTATGTTATATGATGCCGGGGACACCACCTTGGAGTGCAGAATGAAAACGTGTGCTCTGAAGGACTTGGCTGACTCCCACACTCCGACTACGTAGTTTCAATACCATGCATGCTCAGTAGTGCTGTCACACAGTGTTCCTTAGTAAATCTCATTTAATTGTTCTAAGGTCCTGCAACTAGCAACCTGCTGGGAAGAGTGAAATATTCTTCTATATCATGTCAGCCTAGTTGAAGTTGCAATTAGACTCCATCATTAGGTCCCCTGTAAGGGTGTCTGGGAAGCTTCATTTGCCCTGAACATTTCCTTCTACAAGAACAGAGAACATTTCTGAAAAATCTGAATACTCTGGGTCAAACTGCTTTTGAACTACAAGCAAATATAACCCATCATCCTACCTTACGCATTAACAGGAATATCAAGTCTTCGTGCACTAATTGTTATTATTTAAAGTGCGGTAGCTACGCTGCAGTATGGATGTGCAGCATAGACCTGCCGACCCTGTTACACTGATAACATTGCAAACACTGAACAACAGTCCCTGCCCTGAGCTGTTTGTGCTTCAGGAATAAGCTTAAGTGTTTATAAAGGTGCAATGAGTCTTTCTGAGAATGTAAATACACTACATGTAGTGTGTGTATGTATATATAGAGATATATCTATGCACATACATACTCCCTCTGTATATTATGCATGCATGTGCAGAATAACACAGCATGCCTTCTGTAAACAACTTTACCTTTGTCCTCTTAATCCCCTTGTTGATTAACATCTGGCATCTGCAGTGGAAAACTCTGGCACTACATGAAAGGAGAAGGGGGCTGTGCGGATTAACAGGCCGCGAGACGCGTGTGCACCCAGCCCTGTGCTCTGCTCCCTGTCCTTGGCGTGAATCCCCGACCTCTGCATTTTGAGCACAAACCGAGGCAGCCAGAGCCTGACTTTCGCACTCCCTTTCTCTTTCTCTCTCCCCTTCCCCTCTTCTATACCTTTTCGCTTCACCTTTTCCCTCTTCCCTTTCCCTCTCTCCCTTTCCACTTTCCCTTGTGCCTTTTCCTCTTACCTCTCCCTTTCTTTTTCCTCTCCCTTTCTCTCCTTTTTTTCCTTTTCCCTTTCCCTTCACTCTACACTTATGCCCATGCACATTTTTCATTCCCTCCCTTCTCCCTCCCATTCCATTATTCCTCACTTGCTTTACTCACTCATACTTCCTCCTCCTTGGAAGCAACTAAACAAGTGCAGGACTATCCCATGGAAAAGGAACAAACATTTCACCTGGTTTGTGAACCCAGATGAACGACTGGGGTGCAGCAAAGCAACAGCGCCTGCATGCAGCCACAGCTGACATTGCATTCATGACACTGCCCTTTGAAGAGAGCTGGATTTTAAAAGTTGTTTTCATTTGGAAATGGTAGTTCTTCACTCAGAATCATCCGTTTCCTTTCTGTGGGATTGGCAACCTGAGCTTTAATTAACTTAAAGAGAGAATGGAAAAAAAACAAAAACAACAACAACAAAAAAGAAGTATTTTCTGCTATTTGAATGAGGCAGCCTCATAGAAGCAGGCTCAATATTTAATTCACTCTATCAGAGAGCAAGAAGATCAAATGATTTAAGTAGCTGTTGTGTTGTGAAAGCACATTCTGTCACAGCTGGGAGGTGGATGGAGGCCTAGGCATTTATTTCCTCCTCAGTGTCGTTTCCCCCTCTCTGCTGTGATGTCATAGATTTGGGATTTTAAAGAAAAAAATCTTCTATTTGCTTGGAATTTTCAGTATTAAATGTGTGGCAAAATGCCATGAATTACTTTCAATATCCTAGTTTTTGTCTTTTTTTTTTTTTCAGTGTCCTTTCGGTATATAATCGGTAAAGTTTTACAGCATCTTTTTTTTTTTTATTTTTTACTCATCTCTTGTTTTCTCCCTGCTTCCTTTCTCTTTCCTCCTATTCATTCCGCTTCTCATCCTCTTTTCTTTCACCTTTGAATCCGTCATCTTGGGAAGTCCCGCGAGCACGTGCTCTGCAGTGTTTTTCATGCAGGTGTGTTACAGGACTCTCAAACACGCTGTGAAGAATCGGGTCACTCCTGGGCAAAGGTTCCTGAGGAAGGTGACTTTATTACTCACAAGCGCTCTGCAGAATACAGATAAATTCTGGTGTTCCTGCCTAGCCCTCCGTTCCTCTTCTAGTGTTACCAGCACGGAGTTATCTTCGTTAACAAGTCTGGATTACTGTGCACCTGTGGCATCGGTGCTCGGCGAGCGCACGTCTTGCTTTGGTCAGGGGAAGAGCCAAGCGGGTAGGTTACTCTTGCTGGTCAGAAGGCCTCCCCTTCCCTTAATGGAACAGCTTAATTATTGCCCCGCTCCCCTGCTCCGGGGGGATGGATTAGTGAAGATGGATGGGTGCAAAAGTCACCTGCTGGCGCCCATGCTGTGTTTTCCCTGTCCCCCTCCCACATTGCTTTACGGTGGCCATTTCAAACGGAGCTTCGCAAGGAAAGCTTGCCGCTGCCTGCAGCCCTGCAGCGCGCGTCCCGCGCTGCGCAGGAAGGGCCCTATCAGGCTGGGGAACCCCGAGCGGTGCTGGCTCTGGGCCGAGCTCCACGCGCCACCTCTGCGGTTCTCCTCCCAGCACAAAATCCGGTTTCCAGCTTGGCAGGTCGCTCAGGTGGAGACTTTCCGCAGCTCCCAGGTGATTGAGGAGTGGAAGAGGCATTAGCTGTAAGTTTGCAGTTCTCAGTCTGCTTGTCACTATTTAATATTTCTCACGTTTTACAAGTCATCTCCTTGGAGGTCTCACTTGAACGGTGATAAACACGACTTGAGTGCAGCTGGTAGCAGGCTTGAGTGCCGTGAACCACACAACTCGTGTTGCAAATAGCATCACCCCATTCAAAGTCTCAGAACTAACTCTGCCAAATACCTGTCTTGAGAAGGACTTAGACACGCAAATCTAACAATTTGGTTATTTACTCTGTGAGGTTGCTTCAATTCATCTTTGTAAAATGCCTTGAAAGTGCAACTTGTATATATATATATATGTATATATACACGGGATATTAAGTTCACTAATCGTATTTGTGAGGGGGTCCAGAAACGCCTCTGCAGTTAGTGTCTCATGGGAGCTCTCCGTCGTTGCTGAGCGGTGCCACGTCTCTGTGCTCCCCGCCATCCTGCGTGACATGACAGAGTGACACCATATACTCTCTACATGACAACTCCTGGGGGTGAGAGGGGCCAAGCCCTTTGTGTGTTTTAGTGACACATTTAAAAACAGCTTTCTGTGACAATCAGCTAACAAACAAGCAAATAACGTGATGTTTCCTTGACTCAGACAGTGCTGGGGTCCTCGGCTGGAGAGCTAAGCTAAGCACATACGGCTAGTCGCCCTTTTTGTTAAAAGGGGACCCGTGAAGAGGGGTCCCTTTAATCCTCCCCTGTTGCTAGCGGGAAAAAAAACTTTGAAATAAAAATGAGCTGCTGGAAACCCTGTCTGGGTACCCACACCCTCATCTGCATTGCGATTTCTGTGATTTAACTGAAGGCAGAGGTTGCCCCTGCCAAAAATCCCTCGCCTGCCGAGGGATATACAAGGTAGAACTGCCCAAAGCAGCCTGACTTATGAGGCCTGCCACGGCAACACAACCAGTGCATCCCTAAACATTTAGCAATAAAAAATCTGTTGTTCTTTGGTCGCCAGGATTTAACAAGCCTAATCCCTGGGAGAGGTGATAAAAATTCATTAATCTAATTAAATACTTCTTATTGCCAAAGTGACTTTGTAGAGTAGCTTTGCTGAAGGATAAGTGCAAAGTAAAATGGAGTCCCAGCAGAGAAACCACCGTTAGACTTCAGCGGGCTGGCGCGCGCTTCATTAAACCCATAATTATCCTTTGGTTCTAAGTAGCTGATAATATTTAATGAGTATCCAAGATAATTTAAAGAAAATGTTTACTAATGAGGAACAAATAGTGCTATGGAAAACTGATATCTGGGGTACCATAACCGTGTATCTTTCCTGTATCTTGTGTACTTGGTTTTGTACAAGTGGTTTAAATAGCCCTTTTTTAAACAATTTTACTGTGGGCTGGTGTCACTTGTTTCACCAAGGGCCCTTGTGAAGTATAAGGAACCCATAGGAGCAACGGGTGTGTTTTGGGATAGGCACTATTCAAGGGGATTCATGGGCAAAATGAATCAGCAGGAGCCTCTTTTGGGGGCATCCACCCATGGCTCACCCTGAGCACGAGGACGCGGCTCCTCGGGGGGAACCCGCCAGGAATTAATTGCTGTGTTAGAAAAGGCTCCTTTTATCCCTGCTGCCGCCCTTTCTGCAGTTTAATATGCACTTACCTACCCCTCGTTTTTTCCACCCTTCCCTCCTTTTTTCTTTTCTGGTGGTACCGTTCACGTCAGGAAGTCTTTTTTATTCAGTGATGCTCACCATGGTGATCCCCTCTAATCCATTCCAGTCCGTGCAGTTTTTACCATTAACTTTAATAGGAAAATAATTTGACTCCTGACAGACCACACATCATTTGTTAGCAGGGGGAGAAGGATACCAGGCTGAGTACAGGCTGATTGCTTTCCTCCAATATCCCTGTGAAGGGATTGGTTCCTTCAACTGTAAGGATATGTGCCTTGTAGCTCGGAATATTCTACACTGGAAATAGAGTGTGTTTTCTTTGTATCAGGAAAAGTTACAGCTCTACATCTTGCTAGTGCATATAAATAGGGAGTTGAAATCTGGATTTAAAAGGCCGAGGAAAAAAAATAATGCCTCGCCTCGCGTTGAAGCCAAGGCGATGAGAGTCGGCGGAGCTGCTGCTGGTGGGCAGGGAGACCCGCGCGGCTCCCTCGCCTCGCGCCGCCTTTCTGCGGGAAGCTGCTGCGCGGGGGCCCCCACAACGCAGATCCCTTCTGGGGCTGCGCTCGCGATGCCACTACGGCACCCCAAACCCGCGCCGCCGAAGCGCGGTCTCGCTTGTTTGGTATGCGGGGCTCAGAAAAGACCTGCGCTGCCCGCACCTTGCTTGCGCACTGGCGTTTCCCCTGGCAGGGGAGCTGAGCGGTCACCAGTAGACCCATTCTGGAGGCCTTCCCTAACACCGCCACTCACCCTGCTGGATCATTTCTCTGAGTTGTCCATCTGAAGGGACACAGCCCTGCCTTAAGCTAGGGGTTGCCATGCCCAGCGTGGTCACACCAAGCTCCTAACCCTCAGTACTGGGGTGCTCAGGCAAATACCGGCCACTGGTTCTCTCAAGCTGCTTTCCCGGGAAGTGTCGAGGGCTCTCATAGTAGCCAGCGCTTGGAAACCAGATAGCAAAGAAAGTGCAGAGCAGAAGTAGACATGAATATAAAATAAATGTGGCTATTTCTCACTTTCATCATAGCAGGAAAACATCCCCTGCTCCAAAATACCTGCTTATAGCCTTGTGTCCTGATGGTGTACATATATTATGGAAAGTATTCCGGTGCTACATGAAAGGAAATGGGGACTGTGTGGATTAAGAGACCACATGCGTGTGTCTGTTTTATGGCTGTGATTATCTTTGTAAGGTGCTTAAATGCTGTAAGTGTAGCATGCTATAAGTGGGTAGACAGATTGGATGAGAAGGATCTGTGATTCTCAGCAAGGGAGTTTATCCCTGCTTGGCTCGCTTGGATGCTGAGTTTCTCTTTAAGTGTGGTATTACTAGCTGCTTTTCTGCCCTTTATCAACTGGGTTTCCAACTGGCTTGAGGTCGTATCTTTGCTCTCCGATAGATTTTTGTATATAAAATCATATTTCATAACTGCTTTACAAGCCATTATATGAATTCATTGGCTGCCTACCCTACTGGCTATTATAAACATTAAAAATACATATATGGGAAGATGTAAGGAATATGTAGAGTAATACACATCTACACGCCCAGCCCTGCTTCTGAAGTAAATTCAAGGGCAAGTCTGTTCCAGATCTGTATGTATCAGATTTTCAATTTTGTCTAATAGAAACCTAATTTCAGAGAGGTTGAAAAATAGCTGGTACTTGGACCATAATGGCTGTGCAACTATTATATCACAGTGCTCCACTGAAGCCAGGAGTCCTGTTCAACAGCATTGGCAGAGTGCCTGGATGTGGCTTTTTGTTGAGTTTGTTGATCTGGAAGCAGGAATTGGGTAAGATTACTCTTTAACAATATTTGCAACCAGTTGATGGCTTTAAAGCAGGAAAACTGTAATTCTAACAGCTGCCTTTCTGGCATTTGAGAAGAGCATTGCAGATGTGTTACCTATTCTGCTGCACAAAAGGTGCCAAACAACTAAGCAGTGAATAGAAAGGAAACCGTCTGTTCACATTTTGGGGATAGAGGAACATGAATGAGTACGTTGCATATATCTCATCCTGTAGACAGGGAAAGAGTCATAAAACTGTCCCAGCCATTTAACAGTTGATTTCTTTCGAAATCCAGAGCACTTTTTATCTAGCACTTTACAGCTGAATACATATGCTGATATGTTTACAAGTACAGCGAAGGGTAGAGTTAAGTACAGAGGTGATGGGAACTTGAGAGATCGGTATAACCTAACCTTTCCCTTGTGAAAAACTAGTATTCCAACTCTTGTTTTTAATACTTGTTGTATCAGTGTCACAGCTAAATCATATAACAGTGCTATTTACGAAGAGGCAAGTTCTCTGTTCCCAGCACATTTCCTTTGATTTTAGAGGTGAAACTGTATGCAACTAAACCTTTGCTCAAAGTCTACAGGAGTTGTGCAGGGCAAGAGAGAAAAATGCCTCTAACGAGCAAAGCCAAGGGAACAAGACCAAGAGGGACATCTTTCCATTTCAGAGCTTTCCGATGTGTCCTTTGCAGTGCATCCGCTCCTCTCATTGCACCGAAGAAGTCATGAGGTTTACTGAGGGATGACGTATGCATTTAGCACGGCAGAAGCGCACTGTGATGGCAGGGTTAGGGTTTCATCCTGACGGATATGACCCCAAATATGGCTTCTTCACATCTGGCTGTTATCACACCTTACTCAAGTGGGATCCCTCTCTATGACCCTATGTCTGGCACTCTTAGCTATATGTATTTAAAAAGGCTGGGCCTGAAGGGCTCTGTGGTGGTTTGGGCTTTCTGCCCTCGCTGGAGCAGGATACGAGCTGACAGGGAGGGTGTCCCGGGACGGCTCTGCGCAGGCCCTGGCACCCCCCTTCAGCTGGGTGAGAAGGCGACAGCAAAATGAGCTTGGGGGGAATAAGGGTAAATAGAGAGACAAAAGGATTTCTGCATTTTCCTATGCTCACACCAACCAAAAAACACAGCAGGTGCTCAACTCCTGCAGCCTAAAATATTGCAGCCCAAATAGCAGCGATGTGGAGTTTGATTACAGTAATGGAAACATGAGGGGGAAAGAAAAAACAAAACAAAGAAATTTTAAGAAAAAAGAGGCAGTTGAGCTAGAGACTAGGTTGATCTTACTAACTGATAAATTAATTCTCATGCGTTCTTCATAGTTCAGTATATAATATTTGACTCCCACAGTTGAAATTTAATTATAAAACTGTACCAAAGTTTCAAAGGTAACCTCTAAGAGCAGCCGTCATTTCAGCAGGACAGGCTGAAGAGGAAGACTTTCTCCTCAATAATTTATGAAGAGCATATATTAAGTATCCAATGTATGCCAGGTAATTGTACTGAGATACTAGGTTTTCACACTAGGTAAACAAATAACTATAATGGAAAAACAACTGATTAACAGTTAGCTAAGAGCACCTGTGAGCAGTGTGCTTCAGTTCCAAAAACGAACGCTTTTGTCACGCAGGAAAGAGCTGCTGTTTCTTAAGCAAAAGGCTACAAGGTTTGCTGAGATGAGAGCCAGAAGCCTGGGCAAAGGGACAGCCAGGAAAGGGCAGAGAAAAAGAAAGAAATATTCACTATATTAAAGAAGGGAAAACTGGGCTGGTCAGTGGTCGCGTGAGTTGAGCACGGTGGGCACCTGGCAGCTTGGTGTCCAAGCCCCGTCCTCACTGCCAGGTTGAAGGGGGGGCGGAGACGCGGTGGTCACGGCCGCGTGGCCGTGCGAGGTACCGTGCTTGCGTGCGCGGCTTGCAGCACCTTTCGGGTCTTGCATTGCAGCGTAAGAACTAGGTCTAGAGGTGCAAAATACACACGTCCGGTTGTGCCTCCTGTGCTTTCTCCACACCCTTTAAACACCTCTCCTCCCATTCAGAGTCCGCTCTTCCTCTTTGGGGGATGCACCGAGTGACGGCTGGGTTTGGGAGGACGTGCCCCTCGTGCCCCCACCTCATGGCCCAGCCCTGGGCACCCCGCTCGCTGCACCTGCCTCCCTCCCCCTGAAACAAGAGGTGCTCAGGGATCTGCTGGTGAGAAGCAGGGCACAAACACTGGGTTTATCCCATCTGTTATTAATGCCGACCCCGGAGAACTGAAAGGAAGCTGCCTCGGCTGCTCCTGGGGGTCACTGACACGCCGGTGAACTCAGTTTGCTTTCCAGCATCAGATGTCCGTGGCCGAGAGCCGAAAGCCTGCTCGGGGCCGGGACGTGTGCCGGGATGCCGGGGGCGCGCGGCGGCAGCGAGAGGCTCCGCCGCGCTGCCAGCGCCCCGGGCGCTCGGCGCCCCTGGCTCCGTTCCCGTCGGCGCGGGCAGGGGAGCCAGGGGTTGGCTGAGAGCAGACCTGTGGTGAGGCAGGGCCTGTGTTTTATACCTACGTGCATTTGTTTTGTTGAAGGAATTGGGTCAGACCGACCTGCAGCGGGGGTGCATTTATATTTTTGCACATAAGAGTTCCTAGCTGTTATGTCACGGATATAGTGCAGCAGGCTTTCAAATTGTTTGTAATTTGGCGTTTAAAATGATATGGTGTTGTAATTTAAGCAATTATCAAGACCTCAATTCCAAGACACTGAGGTTCCAGGTTATGGGTCTCATGAGTTTTATTTACTTTAATTCATGTCAGCTCATTATCAACCTCATCAGCCAGCACAGACTTAAAAGTAAGCCGGGATCAGTCATTATTCTAGGTACACATGTGTAGATTAAGGGTCTTTTCATCTATACGGTTTGGGAAAGGGGGGGTGGCAATCTATATTGTCTCACTTTCCATTATTCAAATTTGCAAAATAATTTTTAAATGAGTCAGGGAGGCCATGGAGATCACTAATAACATCTCTTGTATCAGAAGTAATTTGGTTTGTAACTCTCTATGATCAAATCAAATAATCCTTTTATACCTGACCAAAATTACTTTGTAGAGTTCATGTGCTGTTGCTAATAATTATCATCATAGTGTGTCTTTGAACCATTAGGCACTATGCTATACACATTTTTATGATGAAGGCATTAGAACTAGAGATCTGATGTCTGTTTCTGATGGATTCCTTGAAATGTGAATACTTTTCAGCCGGCTCGTGAGTCAGATGGACACAAGTAGCCATCCATTGTTGAAATCTCTTGCAAATTGCAAATCATTCCTCATGTCCAAAAAGATGTCAGGATATCTCCGTTACTTCCGACCTTCTCCTTTTGCTTCTGATATCTGCTTGGTTTGACTTGGGCCATGATTTTTTCATTAAAAACAGTAACCAACACTAAAATCAGATTAATTTGCAATTAATTCACTATTTAAAAATCATATTCGTTTGTAATTAATTCGCTATTAAAATGAGATTCGTTTGTAATTAATTCACTATTATAATTTTCATTTTGACATATTTTTTTGTCCAGATAAGAATGCAGAATTTCTAAACTACTTTGAGAAAGTGCGAACTTCAGTTGTAGCCTTTTTTGAGTAAAACTATGGGCAAACTTCGTAATCTTTGTGAAGTTATTTCTCTGTCCTTGGGGATTTCTTGCTGCACTAAATCTCCTAGCTGTGCTTCTCATTTGGGGCATCATTCTGCGCAGGTGGAGAAATATGATTCTAGTTTCTTCTAGAAAGCTTTACTTTATTCAGATTTCAACATAAAACATAGTAAGTGTTGGTGTGCTTGTCAGCATTTCATAATTTATTGTCCCTGTGTTAATGAATATCAAGGTGAACTCTCTTCACTTCCTCTTCTATTTAGAGGCTGATCTAAAACCTATAAAATGCAAACTATTTTGTAATTGTAACCGCTGTATTAATTTCAGGGCCAGACTGAGATGCCCACGTGCATTTATGAGATGCATCTCCCACCATCATATTGCACTTTCTGGGATTTTGAGGCCCCCCTTTCCCCACTTTGTGTCAACACAGGGAGTTGAGCAAACTCCCTATATCGACACGTGCTCGCTGGTCTATACGTTCTACCAAATTCTACACACCGGGTGCCTATTACCATGAGACATGGGCCGTATATATATATGTATACATATATATATGTTATAACAACATAAGGAAGGAGGGAAAAAGATGTTATGCTGTGCTTTAAAAAGGATCCAGGCTCCTTTCTACAGGCACGGAAGTCTAGAGTTTGAAGGCCGTCCTGTGTCTGGCTCCTGCCAATTCTACTTTGAGTTAAGCAAGGCAGAGTGTCCTATTTAAAAGCAGAAGTAAAAATGAGGCGGGCAGGAAGAGATCATTTCTCAGATAATCTGGAGTCAGGCCATTCAGGTCTCAGCAGATTGTAACTGATATCTTGAATTTCACCAGGAAGCAAATGGGTGGCCAGCACAAAGTAATGAAAGGCTTTATTACCATATAGTACATTAGAAAACTGCTCTATTGTACAGTGACAAAGAACTAAAAACTGTTTAGCTAGACGAGCCCAAAAAGGGGGAAAAAAGTCAAGCTCAGCCAAGAGCCTTAAGACACCAGGAAAGAAAAAGACAGGGGTTGGTGCCAAGGGCGGCTGCCCTCCCTCGCGCTCCCTCTGCTGCACGGGGACGTTGACCCTGCAGAGGGGACATGACTCTCTCCTCTGACTCCGTACAGGCTCCAAAGCTGCTTTTTATCCGATTTCTGGCAGAGCAATGCTAGGGAAGGCAAGTGGTGAGCAGCAGCTCTGGGGAAGGTTGCAGAGTCCTGCTATGTGACAGAGCCCCAGCATCAGTGACTGGTGCTTGTTTTCCCTCACTTTTGGTGGAAAAGTATGTCAAAGGATGTCAAGGTAAATTCTTCTCTTTTTTTTTCTTTCCCTTTCTCCCTTCCCCCTCCCCACACCTCCCCTTCTTCAAGTCTGTCTTTGTGTCATCTCTTCAAAGTACACTACCTGTAAAATATTGATTCACAGCAGGCTGAGCTGCCAGGTTTACATTTCTTTTTCACTGGCAGCAGTAATAAACTACTACAGACAGTGCAGCCTCAGTACCAGGCTCATCACTGCACCACAAGCACATCAGTCTGTCTTATGCGTGACTCAACATAATGAAACGAGGACCCAGAGGTGTCTCAAAAGCAAAAGGGAGCCGAGAAAGAGCCGTGAGGGACATCAAAGGAGCCTAAGGAGACTGTAAGCTGAGGATGTAGCAAGTGCCACCCTAAACAGCAGTAACTGCAGCTCTGTTTACTCAAAATAACTTGTCAGGAAAAAACAATACAGTGAAGCTACCAGTGCCACCTGAGACTAGAAATCTAAAATGAATAAACTCCCTCCTTCCTCTGTATAACTCAAAAACAAGAATACCACCCACTCCCAGCTATCTCCATAGTCTTTATGTTGTTGAAGAAAAATGTCAGGAACGATTACAGAAAAGCAAAAAGACCCTCAATAGCTCATGGCAGTGCTATGAAAATTGTGCCTGGTGGGAACGGCGAGTATATACAGGTATCCTGTGAAATGTGTGCCGTTGGGATCAGAGGCAACCCTTCCCTGGCTTGTGAGCTATGCGGAGGGCCGGCCGGAGCGAGGCCGGCTCCCGGGTGCCCCGCGCGCGGGCCGGCAGCTGCCCGTCGGCGCGTGCCGCTGCAGCGCTCCGCGGCGGCGCGACGGAAGGCAGGCGGAGGACGGAGCTAAAACGCTCTCTGCAGACAGCTGGGGCTGAGGAACGGGCTCAGGAAAAAGAAAAGAAAAAAGAAAGAAAAAAAAAGCTGGAGCAGAGTATCCTTTCCTTTAGACAGCTATGCCTACCTTAGTATATAGCATTACTATTTTGCTGAATATGTACCTTTGTACCTGCATTTGTTTATATTTATTTTTTTCTCCCAGCTATGACTACTTTTATTCTCAATAGTTTCCAGACAGGAACAAATGTGAAAGTGTTATACGAGCTTTTCTGTTTTTTTTTTTTTTTTTTTAATGCTGCCTCTTGCCTCACATTTGAAGAGTTTGGTGGGAAGGAAAGCCAACAAGCAACGTCAATAAATCGATAGGGAGAGTCGTTGGCTTTAGCTTTTCATTCTTGTTTTATTGAAGCTTTCAGAACGTGATGGAAGGTGCTGTGCCATGCAGCTGTGAAGCTGCGAGTGGCTCTGATCCCAAACAGATTTTGCCCCCCAGGGGCTACCATGAGTCATGCCAGTCTCAAATGTGATTTACCTTTAAAGGGCTGTGGGGACAGACCTGGGCACCTCTTAATTTCTGTTTTTCAGTATTTTTCAATTTGCCCCTTTGCTTTCTGTCCCGCACCGTTACAGCAAAGGCATCCACGATGAGACTAGAGCACCTCTTTCAGTTCAGGAATGATGGGTTTGCATGTGGAGAAAGTCCTGCAAACTGCCATCCGCCCCTTTTAACTTGTGAGCCCCTTCCGAGAAGGGATATCAGAAAACCTGGGAAGCCACTGCTGCGACGTGGCCTGCACGTGGGGAATCTGGAGCTGCGCAAGCAGGCACGGATATGTGAGGGGCTTTGGAAAGCGGGAGGGCCATGCAATGTGTGCAGAGTGAGTCTGTAGTCCCCCCATGTCCCTGTGCACGGCAGGAATTTGTGTCCCTCTTCTTTAGCCAGGCACTAAAGGAACAGTTTATCTCCTCGAAATCTCTCCAGCCAGCGGCAGCAGAAGTTGCTCAGAAGCAGAGCAGGTTTTGCCATTGCCCTCCACGCCGGCTAGCGCGGCAGAGCGGCGCTCCGGCTGGCCGAGGCGGCGCATCCTCGCTGTTTGGCTCCGTAATGCACCCCGCGGGGTTCACCCGGGCGATCCCCCCTGCCCCTTGTGAGCTGGGCGGCAAAATCTGATCCTCCGAAGCAGGAAGAAAAGGAGCCTGCACCTTCTACTGCCCCGACGTGCAGCTGCACGAGCAGAACAGGACTCTGTTTGCAAGGGAAAGGCGCTCGCGAAGCCGCGGTGGGTGGAGGGGAGATAGAGACCATGTGTTTGTGGCTGTCTTATTTTGACAGCGCATTGCTGAAACCTTCCCCCTCGGCGGAGGGGTGGCCCAGCATCTCCGCATCCGTTTTCATTTCCAAATAGGCCTCCAGGTGGCTGGAGAGCTGCATGCAGGTCTCGTGTTCACCCTCAATAGAGCAATTTCACCCAACGTGCTGTCAAAGGCACAAACTAAGTGGGCTGAAAATAATATATTCCTCTGTCACCTCCCCTAATCTCTTTGTTATGTGCTGTGTAGAAGGTAAGAGCGCTAAAACAACCGGGTACAGATTTATTGGCCAGACTAACTACTGCAGAATCTGAGGAAGGAAATAACTCTCTAGCTATTTCCTTCTTGTTTTTGGAGAGCCCCACATTTCACTGTAAGTTCTGGGAGCTGGAAAATTTGGGGTCTTCATTTTGCACCTTGCACAGCCCTGAAGACGCTGCTGTCCTTTAGGAAAGGATGCCTGAGAAGAGCAGTGCAAGATGGTACTGCCGACCGTCCTCTGCAAGCTGGAGTGGATATCTCCATGCAGTCATTTCCATCTCCTTTAATCTCAGGCACAATGCAACACTTTCCCACCAGTGGGGCTTCACAGAGACCTTTCTATATGTGACATAAATCACATCATCGCTCCTGGCGATCTTGCTGCATGGTAGGTGGAAAAGGGCAGAGAAAGCGCTGCTCCCTCCCTCCGGCAGACAAGGGAAGGGTCATGGAAACATCAGTTAGCTCCTTCCTTGCACGGTGAGCGAGCGGGGGGAGAAGGCAGAAAAGTGTCCCTTGCGCCTTCCTCCCTGCGGCGGGTACGGGGGCTAACAAAGCACCGTGCGCGCCTCGCCCCTCGAGGCTGACCTCGAAGCAAGGAAGTTTTGTTCCCTGTGTGTCTCAAGCATCAGGAAGATCCTTGAGATTCCAGAGAACTTGGTAAACAACTGAAAATCTGATAGCTTATTTTTAACCGTTTGCCTATACAGTTCGCTCGCTTCGGGTGCACCCGAGGCCCGCCGAGCGTGAGGAGCGATCCGCTTGTCGGTGCGTGAGTGGGAGGGCAGTGAGGTATCATATTCCAAAGTGGAGAAGGATAATTGCGCCTCTCAAGTGTGCGCGGCATTGAAGATTTATTATATTTTCCTTTTACCTTTATTGCAAGATTTCGAGTTGCTCTAAAATGAAGGGGAAAAAAAAATACCTGAGAAGCATCACAAGATAAAACAATTGAGCTAGAACAATGCATTTAAGATGAAAATGTTCTCTGTTTTATTGCAGGAGAGTGTCAAAGGCATGGTGGTTTCTGCCTGTTGAAAATCGCTCTCGCTTCTCTGCTTTCCTGGCAGGGAACTGGAGAGACAAGAGGAACAACCCATCTTTGCCTCCGCACCTACAAAGCATCACTTCTCCCTTTGAATCCCATCTCCAATTCCTGGGAGCTGATTGCAGGACAGAGATTGATGGCTTAAGGTTTCCCCATATTAAAAGAAGAAAGACCAAGAAGAAAAAGGCAGGTTCCAGCCTTCTTCAAGGATATCTGACTGTTTTACTCACCACTTAGCATTCCCCATACTTTTACCTAAGGCAGCACAACCTCTTGGAGGGACACTCTTCAGACTGCAGTTTATTTCATGATATTTAGGGATCTCCTCTTGTTCTGTATTGGCTGACGTTTCTGCTGAGAACATTGTGGAATGGACTGATGACTAGGACACAGAGCCTACGGAAAAGCTGGCTTTAGAGATCACGTTGCTCTGATGCAGTCCCTGTGAAGAACAACTTCTTCTGGGTCACAGCCACTATTAGATGCCAGTACCTTTTAATACTTTTGGTGCTTTTATATGTGAGTTTTCCATCCAGTGGAATCAAACTAAGATACAAAACATATAAGCCAGTTATTTCTTCAGTCCTTATTAGCATTTTGGCCTTGAATCCAAGTAGGAAAAGGGAGTGAACTGGGTAGATAAGGGAAGATTCAAAAGACTTTTGGTTGGGAAATGATAGCAAAGTAACAAGAATAGATGGGGGAAATAGATGGCGTGCTGCAAAAGATGGGAGGAAGACCCAGAATTCCCATAGGTAGGAGCTTATCAGGATAAAATTCTGAAGTAAACAGAATCCAGACTTCCAAACAGTTTTGCATTACTGTTTCTAATGTCACCTCTTAGAAATACATAGTGTGAATACATGAAAGAAAGGTAAATGTATACACAGAGGGAAAAAAGTCACATATAGAAACAAATAGAAAACTGTGATCATGATGATCATGAAAAGGAAGATTTTTGCCTTAAAATGCCTAATAATGACAAATATTAGTAAAAAAGCTTCACTTTATCTGTCTTAGCCTCAAAAATGTGCCAATAAGAACTTTCAGCTCCATAAAATGCCTAAGTACTCCAGCTCATTGATTGTGGCATTAACACAACATTGTACATTGTTGCTATGACTTCTTCCAGTTCCATTAACCCGGACTAAGTTATGTTTCCCCAAATTTATGTTTATACTATATATATTTTTTTCATTTCCTCCATGGCTTGATGAGTTCTTGCTTGTTTGCAGTAGGAAATCATGTGTTGCTGTTGCCAGTCACTGACAGGATCTTTCATGTTTAATAATGACATCGCTTTAAACGCTTGTCGAAAGCAAATTTTAAAATCGAAGTATTTCTGCCTAATATTATGATGCTTTTGTGGGGGAGTCTGGAATTTGCTATGCGTGAACATTGTAGCTTAGTACAGCTCAATCAGATTAACGTCCATAAAAAGTGAATGAAATGGAATTGCAGGCCTGCTTTCCACAGATTTGTTTTGTAATCTGAGTTTTAATTTGGATTTTTCCAGATCTGTTAATGATGAAGACTAGAAAACCTTGGGTGGAGGTGCATGAATCCCATCCCCAGGCAAAGCACCTACCCTGGACACAGGGAGGCTGCGGAGAGCCCAGTGCTCTGTTCTGGTGGTGGAACTACCTTCCAGGGAGCCCCACGTAAGGGACCTCGAGGACAACCTCAGCCGTCTCTGCATCCGCTACAGAGAAGTAGAATTGCTCCACAGGAACAGAAGGGGCGACTGTGGCTCTTCTAGGTTCTGCTAGGAGTGCTGGATTTAACACCATAAAGCCTAGGATCCAGAGCAATAAGTGAGAGGGGTTTTTCTTTCCAGAAATATGGAGAAGGTCCTTGTTTGTTCCCATCAGTAGGAATGAAATATTTTTCCCGCTAGACCTGCAATCCTTTTTTGAATCTCATTTCCTTGCCTAAAGATTTTGTGTATGTGTTCTTGAAAGAACAGTGTAGCAAAATATTTCCCACTTTATTATCATTTTATGGGTAGCCTATCTGCTAAATTCAGAGTTGATTCAGCTCGTGTTTTAAAACCTTTTCTGTTTTTTCTATTCAGCCCTCATGATGGGCCTCTTTTAAATCCATTCTTGATGTCATTCTGTAGACTTCAAAATTGTGCTCATGATCTAATTCAGTGTCTCTGTTCCTTGTTCTTCTCAGTTATTAAAACCCGGACGTTTGTCTCTTGCGGAGCTTTCTGGTGGCAGATTCCTTTCTCTCCAAGGGAAGCGTCTCAATGAAGAGATGTGATTTAAGAATTAATATGGTGGCTCTTTACAAAAAGGACCCTAGAAATCACTTTTGATATGCTAATTCCATATGAAGGTCTTTTTAACATTTTGGGGGGAAAACCTTTATTTTTGTTGAAATAGGATTGATACACATCTGGCAGCACTGTTTTGATTATTGAATAGGGAAAAGTTATGTTGATTACTTGAAGCAGGAAATTTTCTTGCCTGTGTTTTTTCCTCTTGCTGGTTCTCAGATGGTAATTGTTGCTTATTGCTTGCATGGTAACAAGAAAGCCTTATGCTTATACCTGAAAAAATATCCAGGAACTTTGCTCTTAAATCTTTTACACTACTTGTTCTTTTTACCCATTTATGGTCTCAGCTGCAGCTTTTCCATAACTGTTCTATAAAGGCAAAGGAGTTTGCAAAGGGGCAACTTGTATTTTTCCGGAATTGGCTGTTCCCAAGCTGCTTTTCGTATTGTTGATACAGATGGATGAGAGCACCGCACTTTGCACGTAGAGTTTTATCATTCACTGTGCAGAAACGCTGCCAGTTTGACTAATGCCCAACTAAAAATAATAGGCAAAGAGAAGCAACTCTAATAACATGAACAAGTGCTCGGAAGGAACACGTGAGAGCAAGATAATTAGTCAAAAGTATGAAATACTATTTTAGGACAATAACTTAAAAAAAAAAAAAAGTGGAAGGATAACCATTGCAGTTGCATGATATTAACCTCCACAAGCCAGCAACTCGTATTTGTCTTCCCTTTGACTACAAAAAGAGATGATTGGAGTTATTTTTTGGTTAAAGTTTCTGCTTTGATTCTGTCAATGGACTCATCTACAATGGAGGTTTTCCAAGTACTGCCAGTTGCTCTAGTTGTTATTGTCTATCGGAATTATAGAATCATAGAATCCTTAAGGTTGGAAGAGGCCTCTAGAGATCATCTAGTCCAAGCCCCCTGCACACGCAGGGTCACCTACAGCAGGTGGCTCAGGACTGCGTCCAAGTGGGTTTGGAAGGTCTCCAGAGAAGGAGACTCCACAGCCTCCCTGGGCAGCCTGTGCCAGGGCTCTGGCACCCTCACTGTTAAGAAATTTTTCCTTAAGTTCCTGTGGAACTTTGGGTGCTTCAGTTTGTGGCCATTTCCTGTAGTCCTATCAGCGGCCACCACTGAGAAGAGGCCGACCCCATCCTCCTCACTGCCTCCCTTGAGGTCCTTATAGACACTGCTCAGGTCTCCTCTCAGCCTTCTCTTCTCCAGGCTGAACAGGCCCAGCTCTCTCAGCCTTTCCTCATAGGGCAGATGTTCCAGGCCCCTGATCACCCTCGTAGCCCTGCGCTGGACTCTCTCCAGTAGTTCCATGTCACTCTTGCACTGGGGAGCCCAGAACTGGACACAGTACTCCAGAAATAGTCTTCTTCCACATTCAGGGCTTCTTATTGTTCATCTTAAACAGACATGAACTAAACTGGACCAAAAATGTGCTCGTACTGTACTTAAAGCAGCAATGGGGACGGGATACTCGTAGAAGTACAGCAGAATGGTTCAGCCCTTGGGTTTAGACACCAAGCTGTGGAGCTGAAATGTTTATTTGGTTGATGTTGGAAGGAAAATGAATTCAGTGCCTGTAGTCACAGCTGCTGCTGGTGGAGTACCCCATGCATGGGACTGGGCACAAAAGGATGATTTGCTGAAGATCAGAACTGTTTGTGGGCCTTCTGTTGCCAAAACTAACGTCTGACTGTTGAACTTAGCAGCAGTGGAAGACCTCATGGCTTGAGGACTTTAAGGGGTACTCTTATGGGAGAGCTGAGCACATCAAAGAGAAAAGTGTATGATTTCATAGAAAATACAGTAAGTACTGCCATTTCACTGATCAGTAAAGACAAGCCTAAGCCTTCCAAAATAATCCTAGATAAATCAAATCTTATTGGTAGCTTTAAAAATTCTTGACAGCTGGGCAATTTTTGATGATTTTTTTTTTAAAGATTGCTCAAAAATGACAGTTTCAGGGGCAGAACCAAATCTTGGCATTACTAAACTCTGTGTTCCATCCTGGAGTTTTACAGATTGATGTAGCTGGAAAAACTACAATCCACCACAGTGTTTGTATTAATCTGACATCTTCATAGCTGATGAACACATGCAATGAATGCCAATAATAAGAGTTAAGGTTACCTTGGCTGCCAAATGGAAACTGTCTTTAAACGTACGGAAAATGACATAAGACCATAAAAAACAACCCTGTCAGTTTATAAGAGAGCGTAGAGCATATGCTTAGGAGACCTTGGGCCTGACCTGCTCCTACATGGAGTGACTGAAAGTTTTACCAGGGAGTGCTGAGAGAGAGGTTAACTTCTGGGGAGCAAGGCCTGCCCAGTCTTCTTAGCAAAAGCTGACAATAATACAGTTATAACTGGAAATGATCTGCATACAATTGCAACCATGTGTTTGTCTGCAGTTTCAAGGGCTCCCAATTTTTCTCCTGTAGTCAGTATGGTGGCAGGCAGAAGCGGACTGCACAGAGCCCAGTTTTGGGGCCTGGTGCAGGGTGCTGGTCCTGTGCTTCCTTCTTGGCCTTGGTTGCTCACTGCGGAGCTGCGGGATGGCAGCAGCAACGCAGGAGTGGGCAGGATGCCATGAGCCCCCGCGTTCCCTGCAAGCAAACAGGCTTCTGGCTGACCGTGGGAGGCGCGGGATGAAGACGTGGTGGCTCTCCTTCAGCGCTGCAGGGGACAGCAAGGGCTGGAGAGCTGTCGCCTCGCGGCTGGAGGAGATTCTGAGCTGGCAAAGGCAGCTGTTCCTGAGCTGGCTCTGGGCTCGAGGGCTGTCTGAGCACCGTCGCTCCTGGCTTTCCAGAGGAAGGACAGAAACGCACAGGCTGTTCTCAGCGTTTCCAGCATTTAAGAGCTGATTGACTGCACTTTGCTGGGAAGTGGTGTCTGAGCAAAGGCAGCCAATCGAGGGGTTACGCTAAAAATACACTTTGATGACTCCTCTCATCCCATGGGTGCTCACAAACCTGGGACAACCTGCTATTCCCAGATCTTGTTTTCACTTATATTAGATGGAGCTGGCTGGTACTTCATAGCAGTCACAATTTTCTCCCTGTGTGCACGACATACGCTTAGAATGAGATTTAGAAGAAGAATAGCTTTGAAGTAGAATAACCAAGATCTTCTGGGTTTGGTGTTTCATCTCTCCTTTAATTGATAGATGGCCATACTGCCAAGAAAGCAAGCGTGCAGCTGGATGTTGTGGAGTTCCCCTTTAACCTGTTAACCCTACCATTGATCTACTATATTACTCCATAAAATCCACCGTATGCACAGCACAGCACAGCAAAACTGCTATTCATTGAAAAGGTTATAGATGAGATTCTGCTCCTAGAGAGTGGAAATATGCTAGACTTACACCAGTGAGGTATATATGGCCACATCATCCATGGGGACATCATTTAAAACTGTACCAAACAACAGAACAAAACAGGAGGATGTGTACTGTGCATCTGCAGCATGAAATATTCAACTACTAATATTGTCTGCTTATTATGTAGTTGTAAGATAATGAGAACTGAACAGCCAAAGTCATCCCAAACTCAGAGCCAGTGTTCATGGGACTTGTCCAGCACAAGTTATGTTCATGGTAAGCAAAAGCTACATAACAATTAAAAAATCAATCAAAAATCAATCTCTTTAGCATTTGGTCATTATTATTCAAAATGTCCTGTGCAGGAAGAATGGACAGAGAAGCCAATTTTTTACTTTGCCAAATCTTTTTTTTTACATATTTCTGAATTGATTGTAATATGGTGATGATCGCTTTTCAGAGACAACACTGGCAGGCAGCGTGACCCAGTTGGGGAGGGCTGCAATGAGGTGCCAGGAAAAAAGTGCTACTTTGCTATGTAACAGGAACTGTGGTTAGTTTTTTTTCTTCTGAAACAGTTTTCTGTATAATCCCTCTGCTACCTTTGGACATTTTAATAACTGGAATAACAGACAAAAAGTATGATGGCACGGCAGTCTCCTGAATGGAGACAGGTGTTGGACATATGGAAAATTGTGGGGCAGGAAGGGGAGGTGGCAAGGATTTCTGAGGGAAAGAATCTTACTTGTTCCTTTCTAGCTCTTAACAGACATTTACTTCTGGTCACTACCAAAGAGCAATGCAGAGGTTGGCTTTTGGTCTGAAGCAGAATGGCAGCTCCTATGGTCTAGGATACCAGAGTATCTGAAATGTATGTGCCTCAGCTGTGGTGACGTATACAGAGCATAACTGTGCAGCCTGTGGAGTCCATAGCCTACCCTGCCCAGCTGGTGCCCACCAGGCTGATGAAGATCTGGTTACCTTTCCTTGCCAGGTGGAGCCTTCAACACTGTCCCAGAGCAACTTGCTCTCCTTCCTGAGCGCAGCACGTGTTTTGCCAAACATTGCCCCATGCAATAAGCTCACATTCTCCAGTGATTGCTTCCACTAAGATAGAAACCTAGAAAACTTAGAACCAAGTGGATGAAATGCTTTGAAAGCAAAGCTATGCCTTATTCTTTGGAGTAAAGGCAGGTGGCAGAGGAAACCCTCCAGGATTTGCAGCAGAAGCCATTTCTGCCAGCATTGAATATTGATTGTAAAAACGTATCCATTCACTCAACGGCTTCTACAAAGCGTTTCACCTTCAGAAGTGAAAATATCCATTAAACACGTCGGTTCCACTTCAGTTGGCTCCCAATGTAAAGTAGACATTTAGATTACTTTCTCTAACCCCGTCGCATTAGCTAATCTGCCTGTTTCCACAGTTCTTGCTTGGTCAATGTCCTGCAGGGACTGCTCTTTTGTGTCTGCTGCCGGCCCTAGGTTCCTCTCCTTCCTGCCCTTTCTCCTTCTCAGGACCCTCCAGAGCACCCCAAGTCCTTGCATGATGGTGCAAGGAGGAGGAAGAGCCCTGGCATCCTCCCTCTCCATACCTGCTTAGGGCTGTTGCTCCTCAGGGTCCCAAAGCACTGCTCTTGAAGCTGGTGCTCATCGCTAGCACAACATGCTAAGCACTTGACTTTGCTTATTCTTCGAAAGTATGCTGCCGTTGCCAGTTAAAAGATGCTTTCTCTGTGCTCATCTTTCCCATTACAGTTTTGTGCTTGTGTAATTAAGAGGTTTAAAAGATAAAAGTAATTTTTAATGGGTGCCTCTGTGTTTCTTCTCCCAGCTTGGTAATGTTTATTTTGTATTTTAGGAATAGTGGTTTTTTTATACTAGCCTATAAACTATGAGCTGGACCCACAGCTGACATCAGTGGACTCAGATCAGTTCCAAATATCTAGACACCCGGCCCCTGCTTTTCCCAGATGTCTGCAAAGAGCAGTATGCGCAAAGATTTGTCCCTACTCTAGCTGTTTTCAGTAGAGAGGTTGCTGGTATGTCACTGGGCATCCTGGCAATAGTATCCCAGCTGTTTCCACAAGAAAGTGGTGAATGGGGTTTCCTCTGAGCCTCTGCTGTCCAAGAACAGCAATTTTTGTAAGACGATTTAGCAACAAAGTATTAAACATTTAACTCCCCCTAAGTAATTACTTAAAAGGCTTTACCACAGACTGCCAAAGAGATAATCCTTTCATATGGATTATAATTAGCTATTGTTTGTGTGGCCCTTTGGAAATGTAACATGCAAAATATTATTATGAATCTTTCCTTTTGGAACTGGAGCTGGGGAGTTGTGCTCCGGACCTGCCAAAGCTCTGCTGCTCTGAGGGGCTGAAGGCGAGACAGGACTGAAGACGTCCATGCCTCCAGCTCCAGATGCAGAAGAGCACTTTAGATACCTCTATTTTCTTGGCACGTTTTAGGTGCGGTGTTCTCCCTTCTGCCTGAGCCACGTGCAGTGTCTCTGCAGAATATTGATAAAAGCTTTACACTTTCATACCACTAACTGTAGATTTTAGAGAGGATTTAGAACACGTCTTTAATTATTTAAGAGGAAATCGTGAATAATAATAACACAATATCTGTGGCTAAAGTATACAGTGGCAGCATAATGGATATTTCCCTGTAAACGTATTGAAGAAGAATATTGACTCAGTAAATCTGCAAAAGCCATGAAAGTCGTCTGATGGAACAGCTCTAGGTTGGCAAGATGCTTTTTATGAAATAACCACAAAGGAAACATTTTGCCCATTTCTGAGGTTTAAAGAAAATATAATGTGACTGATGACAGCATCACAGAATTTAACCCTGTTCATCATCCTTGGCTGTCTCTACATTAGCAGTAGGATGACTTCAGAGAAACAGATCCATAAAGTGATACAGCTGCATCTGGTACTGGGCAATGAAGGCCCAAAATGTTGGAGAATATGAAATGTGCCCATAACATGCATCTTCTTCAAAATGAACCCAGCAGCCGTGCTCTGACAGCATGTCACAGTGTGAGCCAAAGTTCTGTAAGCACGGATGGAGGGCAAGATCACTGGGGAACCACACTCCTGGCTTGAGCTAACATGGGGATGTAGCCTCATCCTTCTCGTCCTGTTTATTCATACAGGTGATCAACCACCCTGGCTGTCACTCATAACATTTGTCAGTCCCTCCTGGCTCACTTTCCCCAGGATGAGGAAGATCCTTGGAGCCAAGCTGGCCTCGTAGCTGTACTGGGTACCCTTGCAAGGCCAGGAGAGAAGTTGGGCATCAGAGCCTTGTTGTACCTACAGCATCTTTCCTGGAAACATAAATGACTAAAAGTCCCTTATGAATAGAGAAAAGGTACACAACTTCACATCACCAAGGCCTATCTGTAGGTGGCTCTTATTACCAGAAATATCATGGCAAACGTGATTGGTAAAGGAGGTGGGAGGTTATTAATTTGAAAGTGTTGTGACTGCTTGTCAGTCAGAAAGAGTGTTTCATACAAAACAGTCATACAGTACATTGAATTAATACTTCTATTAATGTCTTGATCTTAAGATTTCCCCAAATTCAGTTGCTCGTAAAACTTTAATCATTGCGTAAGAAATCATTGGTATGATTATATTATTTGATTGTAAGTCTGGAAGACACTTGCTTTAGTCTATATAAGATAGCACAACAATAACTAGATGTGACTATATACTGTCATAAACTGAGGAGAAGTTAAAGATTTTTTTCTCAGAGGTTAACAGTACAATTTAGGAACAACTACCTTTCAACCTTGTATTTGTCAACAGATCACACATTTAAAACTTTCAAGCTTCTGACCTTGGGGAACTTTTATTTCTGAACATTAAACTCCTTCTATAATGTGCTGCTGGGTAGGACGGCGTAGTTGGGTCCTGCCCTAGTATCTTGGGAATTGATGGTAGTTGTCTTCTAATGAGAAAGGCACTGAAACTCAGCACCAATGTTGCAATAGAGTCCCTGCTGAGAAAATGACACCAACAGAGAAAAAAGTTCCTCTTTTGGTAAGGTGCATGAATATAAAGAGACTTATAATTGGATTTCCTTAAAGACTTGTAGAACTAACACTCTTACAACTCTTCACATTGAAAGAAAGTTCTTTTAAATTCTATCAGTTCTCCAGCCTACATTTTTTAGAAAAGTAAGATGTACAGCTTCTGAAGAAAACCAGGAACAATGAGGTGAGCAGCATTTGCATTCACACGTTATTCTGTGGTGGCACGTTGTCATCTTTTGTTGAAATATCACAACTTTTCAAAAAGAATCCTTTGAAGCTAAAGAATAATATTTCATCTTGTTTTCTATAAAGTTATACGGACTACACACTTTGAAATGACAACGTGTGATCTGACTGCCCTTTAGCATTGGTCTGTCACCTAAAGTGCCTCTGTTCAAATCAAGGTCATCGTATTTTCTCTCATCAGTCCATATCCACACCACTGGCATCACAACATTTGGTATGAAAGAGGATGACATATTCCATTTGGAAGATGATCAAGACTGAACTAATAAGGGTGTTGGATTTAAATGCCAATCCCTGCACTGAATGGGTTCCCTATGATCAAAGTTAAAATTGATACAGGGATAAGTGCCATAAAGAATTAATTTGCTACAAGATTGAAAAAAGATGTTTTAAAATGTCTTTGGAATGAATGCTGAAAGACTCCTAGGCTCGCTAATCAGTGGGAGAGCATGATCCCAAACTCTTAAAACAAAGCAAGCAGATATGATTGAATTATGAAACAAGAGACGCATCCAAACTATGAACAGTTTCTCCCTTTAGGCCAATTGAAAATATATTGCAATGATAATGTATGGTATGGCTTAAAATAGTCATTAAGAGGGTATTGTCATTAGCAATGCAGTTTGGATCAAGAATGTGTCTTTGAAATAAACCTTCCCAACCTACTGTGCTTTGGTTGCATTGTGGAGCAGCCTCTGATGATACGAACTTTGAGATGGAGCTAGAGGAATATGTTCTCCAAGACATGTGGCTTCCAAGCCACAGATGGGCATTCAGGGCATGGGATCAGACTAGAAATAGTCTGAATTAGAGAAATGAATACACTGTCAACATCAGGTTTTCCAAACTCCCTATTTCTCTCTAGTCTCTGTAGAGTTCCTCTGGTCTGTATTACTCCCTAGATTAGGTATAACCTAAAAATATTTGGATCTTCCATGGCAGATGTTCAAGAGATGCTTTATGTATTCTAGATTTTCATTTAATCATCGACAGTCCTACAGCAGTCTTATCTTACTAACATTATGTTTTATTATGGTAGTTGTTTAGTTGAGGTCTGGAGTCCAGCCTCTATTCTACCACTGATTTCCTCTCCACAGCTTCAGGTAAATAACTTACCTCACGTGCTTCTGTTTCCCCATTGGCTTCCCTCTTTCTCACATTAGAAGACCAAGACCTTTTGGAACGGTTGTGAGTCCTGTTTTATTACTTTGAGGAAGATGTTTTGCAGTCTTTCGAAAATGTTATATATAGTGGTTTTTCTTTCTTCCTTCCTTCCTTTTTTTTTTTTTTTCTTTAATTATTGGGCCAAATCTTGAACTTCCTAAACAGGCAAAACTCTAATCATGAGTACTTCTGAGAGGAAGTAGAGACAGAGCTAGCATTCGTTACAATGACTTTAATGGCTCTCTGGTTACGATGCCCAGCACATGCAGTGCTTTCCAAGAACGTGCCAAGATCTGGCAGAAACATGTTTTTTCAGAAACATCTTGCTCTTAGATAGACTTCAGTTTTGGTCTGGGTCCATTAAGATGAGCTGCAACTGATACCCTGACTCTGTGTTAATCTGGAGTCTATGGAAACAGATTGTTCAGTCATAAGGAAAGTGGACATTGGTTAGGAGATCTGAATTAGGTGCCTTGCCAAATGTCCAGATTTCGGGAATGACCCTGGTGATCAGAAAGCCAACCCTGTAAATAGATGCATAAACAAAAATGACGTTTATCTTATCTGCCCAAGGCCCAGATGTTTGGCCAAACATTGTCTTCTGGATTAAGCAAGTCATCTCTTCTTGTTCTGTGTCACAAAAACAAACAAACAAACAAACAAAAACCATCCCATGTGTTCTCCTAGACCATGAGTCACCCTTTGCAAGAGTTATCCCTTTTGGCTCAAGTCATGAGGGACCCTCCTCGCTGGGCTCAGAGTGCATTTCTCATCCCCTCCCCAGGGTACCTCAAGTGAGTCCTGGTGTTTTTGCTGCTAGATTTCTCTCATCCTCCTCTGCACACAGGCAGAAGTGCTGTGATTTGGCAGGGCTGAGCAGCTCATGCCTGCATGCTGAGCAGGCTTAGTTATGACCTTGAAGGCCTTCACCTAATCTGCAAGTGGAATTTGGTTGGTCAGGCTGTCACCATGATATCCGTTCCGTCCCCACCCCTAAAGCTCAGCTCTTGGCTTCTCATTGCCGCAGAAAGTCAGGATATATGACACTCCCTTCTTGTCAGCTTTTCCTCATGGCGTTTCACGTGATTCCCTGCTCATCTCCCTCTGTTCACAGCCCAGGACTGGCAAGGGGACCATTCCCCCGAGCAGTTGCTCAGGAATGGTACCAGGATGGTGGCAGGGAACAGGTCTTGGAGCCTGCCTCTCCTAAATTTAGATGGGTACAGCGTAGAAATCTGTAACCAAAGTTACCTGAGGCTTGCTTTATCTTATAGTCAATGAGGAGAAATATGTCCGTGATTCATAAACATCTGCTTCCAGATGAGGTGACTCACGACGGAGTAGCGCCTGTTTCTGTCTGTTGGCTCAGCAGAGGCATCCGCACTGCAGACCACTCTGGTTGGGAAGGTTGGTCCCTCCAGGGCAACGAGTGTTTCAGTGCCAAAATCCCAGGGAATCTGGCCTCTCTTTCCCTACTGAGAACCTTTCATCTTCCTATATGTCAGCTCCTTATTTGTGTGGTCGAGATAATAGCGCTACCCTGTCTGAGAGGGATTTTGCAGAAATAAATCCATGAATATATAGACCTTGAGATTAGAAGGAAGAGTGTGATGATTTGGGACCATGTAAAATCCCAGATAGATCTCTTAGGGAAAATCCTGGATAGGATACTGGGAAGAATTTAATTCCCCTCTGAGCAATTAAAATGAGAAAAGGCCAGAGCTCTAATTTACAAAATAAGTCAGAGAGAGTTAAACTGAACTATATTGGATTTTTCTTTGCTTAAACAAGAAAATCTGCAGGTTTTGTAATTAGGTAGTAGAATTCTTTGATATATCCAGTTGCTTTTGCTATCCCATAGTTTACAACTAGGAGTTAGCTCTGAGACCTATAGTAAGGGGTTTAAATAAAGTCAGTGCCAATTAATATGAGTAGAAAAGGTTGTACCCAGAACAATCACAAGCCTGGAATGGTGAGACCGCTAGTGCTGCAATTTATGGGGAAATCCCTGCTGAAATATCTGCAGCAGAATTTTCCCGAAATTTGAGAGAGAATTGCATAACCTACAAGTGTTCCTGTCTTTGCGAGTCAGCTGTGGAAACAGATGGTTGGGAGAAGCTGTCTAGAAATTTCATTACAGTGGTCTTTATGGATATTAGAAATCAAGATAATTTTAAAACCATCAGAATAGAACGTGCAAATATTATGACTTGTGATCACGGCCTGTGCTACTCCATTTCCATTCTCCTAAGGTTCTATATATGATGTTGCCTGTCCAGGTCAAACAAATTAGTGAGCCTGTTGTGTAGAGATGTCCTGAGGTCTCCCACTGCCTGTTCTCCCCGTGTGGGAGAGGGAGTGAGACAACCTGTGCATCTTGGACCTCAGTTCAAACATTGCACATATTTTTTGGTGTCTGAGATGACCAGAGAATTGCCTGTGATTGTTACATGTTATTTGTTCCAGGTTGGAGTGCACATTGTTTCTGTGGAAGGTCACAGTTAATGTTATGGATTGCAGATGACATCAGCTGCTGAGGCTCCCGGTGGGCTCTATTCACGTGGGTTTGAAGAGCTGTATTTCTTTTGAGCCCCGAGGTTTTTATTCTTATGGTTCCATACACTTTCATTTTGAAGCCTATTAGCTTGCATTTGTTAGAATTGAATTTTTGTTTTACGTAATCAATCTTTGCTGTAGCACCACCGTTGTGCTGGTATTGAATGAATCTAAATTCCATCACTGCTTATTTTCTTGACCTACAGAGAAGTACGGTATGTGGCTACCACTCATTAAACCTATCTGTTCAGCTTGCTGCATTAGTCAGTTCTAACCTTAATGAGAGGCTGGGGAGACAAAGACTGAGTTGAATGAAGGAGGAGAGGGACAGTTAGCTGCCTGCTTCTTATAGTAAAAGAAAAGAGGGTGAGGTTTCTGTGTGGGTCATGAGTACTGGGTATTTTTTTTGCCTCAGCTGGCACACTGCAGATCACCAGGACTCCTGTCCATCATGCTAGCAAAGATGAGAGCTTCAATGTGGACTCAAGTTTTAAGGGAGCTACAGGCTCCTCTTTGCATGAGGATGGAAGCCATTTCAGTGCAAAAGGGATGAAAAATAGTTTAAAATGTCTGTGTGAAAAGTCACTGTGACTGTGTTATTACTCTCCATTTTGTTTTGTGTATTTTATTTCACTCTCTGGATCAGTAACCAAAGTCCCTCTCATTAGATCCTATCAGTCAGCAAGCCTTCAAATTCATAAAAGTTGTTTCTGTTTTTCATTATAATTTTCTCATCAGGGTCATGAAGGAAAGGATGCTTTAGAGGTTAGAAATTACCCTGACATTCTGCATTTTAAGTTAAATTTTCTGTCCCAACAACAACAAAGACTTATATTGTGATCCTGCACAGGTTTCTCTGTGCTTCAAATCCACACCTCTTAAGTAAGGGTAGTAATACTACCACATCTTGAAGGGTTTTTGTGCAGGATAGTAGCATCAAAGATGGTGCCATGTCTGTACTGTAACCAAGTCCAGGCACATATACGATAGGTTTATTACACACCTACATGGTGCTAGACATTGCAAAGGCACACTGTACCTCTCTCTAAGCCCTCACATCCAAAGGCCCTTCTATCATGCCTAAGCTTTACACAATATTTCTGATATAGGTTCTTCCAACTCCTCTAGACAACAACTCCTGTCTCCTCAGTTACACACTGCAACTACAATGATGGTTGCTGTCTTGACAAATGCCATTTTGTCCCCATAGTCCTGCCAGGAATTATTTTACTAGCCTGTGACTGACCATATTACTCCTCCTGCTTATCTTCTCTATCACATCAAACATTAACACATCAACATATCCCATCAAAACTGGGTGGAGTGGCCGACACTCCAGAGGGCTGTACCACCATTCTGAGGGACCTAGACAGGTTGGAGAGTTGGGCAGAGAGGAACCTCATGAGGTTCAACAAGGACAACTGCAGGGTCCTGCACTTGGAGAGGAACAACCCCAGGCACCAGGACAGATTAGGAGTTGACCTGCTGGAAGGAAGAGGGATTTGGGAGTCCTGGTTGACAACAAGTTACCCATGAGGCAGCAATGTGCCCTGGTGGCCAAGAAGGCCAATGGGATCCTGGCCTGCATGAGGAGGAGAGTTGCCAGCAGGTCAAGATAGGGGATCCTGCCCCTCTCCTCAGCTCTGGTGAGGCTGCACCTGGAGTATTGGGTGCAGTTCTGGGCCCCCCAGGACAAGAGGGACGTGAAACTTCTAGAGAGGGTGCAGCACAGAGCAACCAAGATGAATAAAGGACTCAAGCATCTATCTTATAAGGAAAGACTAAGCTGTTTAGTCTGAGAAGAGAAGAAAGAAAGAATTTCTTTCCTGTGAGGGTGCCAGAGTTCTGGCACAGGCTACCCAGAGAGGTTATGGAGTCTCCTTCTCTGGAGATCTTCCAAACCCACCTGGATGTGACTCTGTTTCATGTGTTCTAGATGTCCCTGCTTGAGGAAGGGTGTTGGGCCAGATGATCTCTAGAGGTCCCTTCCAATTTCAACTATTATGTGATTATCTCCTCATGGTGATATTCAAGGCTTCTCTTCCCTCCCAGAAGGTCAGTTCCCTGTTCTTACCAAGCTGGCAGCCTTCATTGCTCAGCTATTACATTTATAACAAAGGTTTCCCTGAGCTGCCTCCATTCCTGGCAGGATCTGTCTGTGAACAGTGCGCAATTAAGCACTACCTTCCCTCCAAAATACCCATTAATGCAGTCCCTGCAAAAATCTTTGCAGTGATGGAATAACTGCTGAGGTTGAGACTATGACCTATCTCTCTGGTCAGTTCTGTCTAGGTAGGTCCACTGTCTCTTGTTTCTTGCTTGAGCAATTGTCTGTCTGTCCCACACCGGTACCAAGCCTCCTGCGCTGGGGATCTGCATGATGTCTGGTAGTATGAAGCAGGATGATGTAACAAACATAGCTGCTATTTAGAATATTCATATTATCTGATAGTCTTTATTCTAAATGGTCGGTAGTGTTATAGAAGTACATAATTTGCAGGGAGGCAGAGAAGGAGAATAATAAAAGCTTTTGTGCTTTGGAGCTAGGAAACTGCTCCAGAGGAGCCCCTTTAGCTCTCTTGTGTCAGATACTGCTAACTACATCATAAAACAGCTCTTAAGAAGTCTACTTAAGTTTACTACCCTGCCAAGCAAACCTCTTTACCAGCTACCATAAACATGCAGCTTCCTCTCTGATTTCTGCTGAAGAAGAGGCTGACGGAGAGCTCTGCCTCTGCCTTCCCGCCTTGGGGGCATTAATGATCATCTCAGGAATGGTGGCAGGTAGGATTTATCTTACCCAATGTCGGCATCTATAGTTTACTTTGTTAGAAGACAGATAATGCAGGTTAGTGTCTGCAGCCTGTAACATCCTACTTTCCTCTAGCCCTTTACGAAGCTGAAAGTGGCCAATGTAAGCCCAGAGAACAAGAACAAGGGTCTGAGAGAGAACTGAGGGACATCCCAAGAGACCTCCAGATTCCACCAGCCCCAGGAATGACCAAGCAAGTTTTGGAGTCTGTGCTGTTTCTCCCGCTCCAAAAATGTAGCCAAGATAGGGAGTCCGAGGGTGAGAACGTTTTGAACACAGAAAGCCACTGAGATGACTTTGGGGACTGAAGGAGTAACATGGTATTTCTCCCATCTTCCCAGACTCACTCATTTCCTCCTTTTGCAGAACGAATAAATCTCTTCCAAAATTGGTGATACCTATATTTTCTAGATTTCCATAAGCCCTTGAGTCCTTCATAAATATTACCTTTTCAACCCATTCATGTTTGTAAAATGAAGCACAGTCTTTACAAGTAAATTTACAAACCTACAGACTGTTTTTACTGTCAGTGGTCACTTGGCAAATACAATCAATTAGATTCAATGCACCTCTGATCATACTTTCTGTCAAAACTACTGGATTAAAAAGTCCTGAACTGATCACTGTTTTCTTCATATGCTGCTTCATAACCAAAATTGGGTTGTGTTTGAAGTTCACCTAAAACATGAGTGTCATCTAGTTTCTATATGACTTTCCCTCAGAAAATCTTTGAATAAAGAAAGCAGGAAATGAGAAGACGAAGCTACCGCTAAGTGTTGCAGGTGACTGTGGAGCTTTCAAACAGCCATGGTTTGCCTCATGTTGCCACAAAATGCTGTCATGCGGGACAAGGTGAACCAAGAGTCCAAGAAGCAAGACTGACAGGTCATAGACGGGCACACGCGTTTGTCTTTGATATTATGTTTAGCTTTTTTTTTTTTTTTTTTCAAAGTCTCTGAAAATTATCCTAGTCTTTGAAATACCTTTAGTTCAACTGAGAAGGCAATTCAAAGGGTTTTAATATATATTTCAGCAAGTCAAAGGATGAAATCCAACCTCATTGGCCTCAGAGATGAGCATTTTACTCTGGTTGGAAAACCAGTGTTTCAGTGTTGGAAAGTCATCCCATTATTTAAATAACAATAATAAAAAATGGTTCATGTTTTTGTCAAATAAAAAATGTTAGAAGGAATATAGTGAGATAATCATATCAGAGAGGGTAATTAGTCTTTAGTATAATTGCAGTCTTGGCACATTTTGGGTTGTATATTGCATGAGCATCTGAAACGATACTATGATGTCAGAGCATGTGGGAAGCAGGCTTAGTAATTCCAGCTATTTTGTTGTCAAAAATGTTGTCAGAGAAAACATCAGTGAATTGTGTGTGTTTATTTTTATAATCTTTTTCTTTCCCTTGGTAGGCTCCACAGTTCCTTCCATTAACAAGTAGGAACATCCCATGAACCCATTTTACTTAAAAGTAGGCAAAATCAGGCAAATCATATTTCCAGAAGACATCTTGTTCTGCCAGCCGCAGTTTCCTCTGAGATTTTGCCTACTATAAAGATTCTTAGGAAAATGACTCAGGAGCAAGGGTCCCAAGAGCAATGAGTTCAATTAAGATCGATCAGCTTCTTTCATGTTTTGACATGGTGTTGTTTGCAGCATGTGAGATGAATGTTCCTTCAGGATGAGGCGCTCGAGGAGGTTCTCCCTGGAGGATCAAAGAGGGCCAGGAAACGGCTTCAACCAGGAATAGGGACCAGCTCCTGTCTCCTTTGAGTGAGATCTTCAAACCCAACTGTGGTGTACAGCTATCTGTTGGGGGGGCTGTCTATGCCTGGACGGAGGCTGGATCAAGCCCTGGCAGCTGGAGGACAGATGTTCCCAGCAGTCAGTGACGTCAGTGATGGAAACTGTGATAATTCGTTAATGGGCAGTTACTTTGGCAAGGCTCCTGCTGCAGGGATTGCATTGCCATGAAATTTTGTAAAGGCAAGGATGCCTCATGCCCAAAAAACAAGTAGAAAATAGTTGTATTAAGCCATTCTTTTCAAAGCCTGTTGGGGAATGCTTCAGACATATCCTATTTCCTCCAGTTCTCTGATGAAGCGACACAAAACAAAATCCGATTTAAAGTTTCCATTCACTTACCTTAATAGACCAGGATTCAATCAGAGCTCACCTGCCATGGCGATTATTGTGTTTAATAATCCAGACTTGTATCTCCAGGACAAGAAGGGCCACATCCTGCCATCCTTTTGTGTTTGGATTCTAATAACTCACATGGGAGCTAGGGAGAATTGGAGTTAGAATCAATTACAGGAAATGGACTTGGGGCTTGGTTTGGTGTGGTACAGCCACATCCGCCAGACTCCCTGTTTCACTTCAGTTAATAACGTCTGTCTCTGTCTGGAAGGCTTTTTTTTTTTTTTTTTTTTTTTTTTCATGGAAAATTTAAGAATTGCTTTGAGCAACATTATTTTTCCAAATATTAAATTGATTATTTTCTCATCAACATAATAGATAGATTCTTCCATGATATGACAAGAACATTAATCGATATTACAGCTGAAGAAACCTCTTACACAAGAATAGACCTTTTATAACTGTCTCCTACCCCCTCCTGTGATATTCTTTGGTTTTGACAGAAATTTGGTTTCTGAAATCTTAAAGATCTGTATTAAATACCACTGTTGTGATTTCTTTTCAAGGTGTATTCTGCTTCCTCTTTCTTTTTGTGAAAAGAGAATTCTGAAGTAGGATTTGCATAACATGAACCATAAAAAGAAGCAGAATAACATCAGGTAGACCCTTTTATAGCTTATTCTCCATATTCCTCCCTCTTTTTACTTTAGATTTTCCATCTGCTCTTCCATTTGTCATAGAATAAACAAACAGCTCCATGAAACTTAAATTTGCTTGAAAAGCAAGGGCCATTAGACTGTATTGAACTCTTCAATATGCTTCCAGAGCCCTTCTTAACTTCACTCCAAGTTGTTTACATAGATTTAAGAACAAAATTTCATTTTCACCCTGTATATATTTGAGACGCAGGCTGCCCCTCCCGAGATTTCCACATCACAAGCACTCCATTCAGGCGTTAGCTGAGAAATTTGCTGCTGTGCTCCACATATAGGTGATTTTGTATTAAAAAGATGTTCCCACACATGTTGTACATATGGAAGCATGAAGTAAAAGAAAAGTCAGCCAAGCATCACCTTTAATTATTGCAGTCATTTTAAACCTTTGGAAATGCTCAAGTTTTTATAAATACACTTTTTTGCCTCTGCCATTTTCTGTCTTGTGAATAGGCTTGTTTAGGACATAGCAAAAGGCAGTACTGAAGGTGACTGAAAGATCAGAAGGAAAAAAACTCCCGCTCAACTTCCCTCATTGCCATTTCTCCCAATTTCCACTTACGTTTCAAAATCAAAACCCTCCTCTACTCCAGCTCCTAAAGTTGGAGTTGGCCCTAAAATTTCCTCAGTTTGATTCATTTTCTTCTGTTTTAAGAAGAAGGAAAGGCGAAAAAAAAAATCTGTGTTCTTGGTGAAGGTGTACAGAGTGGATATTATCTAAACTTCCAGTGAATCACAGCTGACAGTGTTGCTATTTCTAGGCCAGAGAATCACTCTTTGAACAAAATGCAATCGCTGTGTCTTTTCAACCTGCGCTTCAGCAGAGTGAAACAGCAGGATTCCCGTACTGTATAATAACTGTCAGAAACAATTTCTGCTCTGTAAGTGAGGTGAAGCAAAATGTCAAAATATTTGAATACATTTCATTGAGGATATCTTCTTTTAAATTAGTGAAGGCTAGAGGAAGAGAATCCTATTCTCTCACATAATAAATATGCATGGAACAGTGGGGCCAAGTGAATTCTAATAAAGCTGAGTCCTTGCTTGTTAATGTGTTAGAGAACCTCCACAATAAAACACAATAATTATTAGTTAAAGAAATGCCAGCATTGGCCTTTTACCAACACTCCTGAACATATAAATAGCAATAAATTCAGACTGTCTAAAGGCACTGCGTTAATTATCATATTTTATAAAATGCCTTGGGTAGAGGGGAGCAAACACAGCAGCCGAGAAGGATCCAAACCAGAGTTTATATATCTCGTTACTCGTACAACCGCATTCTATGGAGCTCATTAGCCTATCCACATTATCTTCGCTCATGCCCTGAAAGGAATGGTAAAAGAAGTTTGCTAGCAGTACCTTTTCCGGTACCTGTTAGGTTTTATAAGGCTTTCACCCCTGCAGATCCCAAAGCACCCTACGAGCTCTATAGGAAGACCTCAAGATTTCGCAGAAGTGGCAATAGATTTTTAGTGCAGGAGGATGCGGCATCAAACACCTAATCCATGTGCTCCAGGAGACAGCAGTGACAAACCCCCCTTCGGACAATTTACACTATTTAATACCAGGGCCAAGGAAGCTGCAAAGTGCCACAAGAAGAAAGTAGCAGGGGAGAAAGGCACAGCCGGTGCCTGGAGCCCCTGCAGTAGTGAGGGAATTACACAGAAGGGTCTCAGCTATGAGAAGGTGGAGCAGTCTTACATGCCATAGAAAAATCCACTCCTCTTTTCTGCTAGAGCCCCTAATCTGCAGTAGCACCACAGCACTAGGATCACAGGTGCACCTGGCTCAGCATTTCTCCTGTAGCTGTAGCCAATCTCACTCATATTGAAGTGCCAGGGAAGGAGAAAATATTCCTGGCCCCTGCAGGTCACCTGTGGAAACTGAAATGCGACATTAATGTTAAGTAGATCAGAGGCGAGTATATTTGTAGGGATGTAATCCTTCCAAGACGAATTGAAGGCATAGGAGAAAATCACCCTTCAGGTTCCTGGGTGAGCGTTCTTAGTGGCTTTATAGAAAAGCTGAAGTGGCTCCATCATTAAGGTGGCTGGCCAAATGAATGAGGGCAATTTATAATGAAATGGGCACAAGGAAACGCACACACACACACACGTATACGAAAATAGGAGTTTAGGGTGTCTGTGAAAATACGTCTGCATCCAGATTGATTTAGGATTAATTAGTTCAACAAGTGCATTATGTCATATAATGAGACAAGTCAGTCTTGTTTATGGTTAAGGTGCCAGAATACACTAAAGTGTTGCTTTTCTCCTTTGATACTAAGAAGTTCTCATTTGATAGTCATTATATAATCTTCTTTTTTGACTTACTGCTCTCAGCAAAGTATTAACTTGGGTATCTAAAACTAATGGATTGCTATCTTAAACACTGATTTTTCCATAAATTCCTCCTCTCTTTGGCATCTTATCCTTTGCCTATTTAGGACCCCTGGAAAATGTGTCTCAGGAGGTGATCAGACTTTGCCAGCATATGAATAAATTCAGATTACCATACTGCTTTGCAATAGAAACCACCAATCTTTGCTAAAAAGTAAGCAATGCATGGAAAGATGAAAAATAACTAGGTTGTGTGATTTTTCTGCTGAAACTAGTATCAGTCAATGGCATTGTTCTGAAATGTTGGTCAAATTGGTTGCATTCCCGACGTCTGCTAGTAAATTAGATTAAAGCTAGTAAATATCTATCTAAATACCCCATCTATCAGAAGGCATTTTTGACAATAGCCCAATGTAAAATGCATAATGATAGATTACAGCATATTGCCTGTGCTCAGTGCACTCCCAGTTCTACCAGGTCTACCAAAAAGAATTAATGTTAATGACCTTTTTTTTTTTTTTGCATCTAACTCATGCATCTCCATTGTAGACAAGAGTAGAATTGTGATTACGCTTGTTGTTTACACTCCTAAAGTGCATGGACTATTTTATTTGGAAGGCAAGTGATAGTGAATAAATATTGTTGTATTCTTCCAGACGAAAACTTCCTCACTTATGAGGATTCTGATTGTCAATGTGATTGCTGTGATGTATTATTTAAAATAATGTAGCTGGAGATTACAGGTTTCTTTGGTAATACTGGGATGAAATTGCAAAGCATTTTGGCAGCGTTCAGAAGAAGATAATGGCAACTCTTGGTAATGGATCACAGTCTGCCAAAATTGCTGAAAAGAAACAGGAAATTTCATCTAATCCACAAAAAAAAAAAAAAAAAAAAAAAAAAAAAAAAGAGTGTTGGGAATATCAGACTGTTCGAATAACGCTTGTTTTTGTTCTGGTATGTCACACGTAGCTATTTGAGATGAAATATATTTCTGTGTGTCTGGTTATGGGAAAGGCAGGATTGGTTTCAGTGTTCACAAGTATTCTGAGCAAATTCAATAACTGTCATTGCCTCGTTTTCCTCACCATTTCTTTCTGCTCACCACTCAGTCTAATCTCTCTCTTCTTGTGTTTTCTCACCCTAGGGATCAAGGTTTTGTCACTAATGCGTTTTGAAATCTTTTTCATTCCCCAGGTTTCCTTCTCTTTTCCATCCCATTAAAACCCTGGCTAATTAAAGCTGTGTATAATGCCCAGCGTATAATACTGCTGTGGACAGAAGGGCCGGGCAGGCAGCACGCCTACAGCCCATTGGAAACCATCCCAAGCAGAGAACAGGTTTCCTTTTCTCCAGGAGCTCATATTTACACACCTCTTAATGCATACCCCCTTCATACGGGTTCATTATGTAAATTTGCAATTAATTAATTTCTTATTTGAAGAATGCGTGGGTTTTTATCATCTCAGGTGTGTTGCTTTCCTTTCTGGTCACCAGCAACAAACATCTTGAAATGAAAAATTTGGCTTTCAGTTAACTTCTTAGCTAGGTACACAGGCAAGTTTAACGATTTTCTTTTTGAAGAACCAATACAGCATGTATTCAGATGGCTTTATTTATTGACTGCATAGTATTTTTTAGGTGTATGAAAGAACATGCTCCCTGATAAGCATTAGGGAACATGGCATTTGCATTTCAAAGGCTTGTATTTTTGGCTGTTATCTTGGCACCAAAGAATAGGTAGGGTTGCCCTGCGATTTCCCAACAGCTGCATATTTGAATGTGGGGGTGCAATAGATGCTGTGGCACAAAGACAGTTTTGAACAAATAAATAAATGAAAAGGCAATATGGGACCTCCATTCCCTTTCATCTAGGCTCTCAGTACCATAAAAACCTTAAATCCTTCTCATCAACCAAAGCAAGAGCTGATATATGTAATTGACCCTATCACTATTTAAATTTCTTGTCTGATTTGATGTACAGTATTTGGATTGAATCTGTTGAAGTGGGATAGCAGGTTTGGATCGATGACTTTCATATTATTGCAGCAGCTGGGCATCAAAATTCCTGTAAATATTTCTCATGGATTTGCGAGTAATTATCCACGCAAAGCACAAATTAATAGCCTGAAAATGCCACATATGTGTAAAACATGAAATCATGTGTCTTCCCTTCTCACTCATCCTGATCTTTCTCTATTTTTGTTTTTTTTTTAGTCACTTACCCTTTCCTACACCCTGCCTATCTTTGTGTACATTTCTTGCATCGCTTTTCCTTCTGTCTTCACTGAATCACTCGAGGCTTTCTGAATGCCGGTCTCTGCTCAGGTCAGGGGGCTCCTTAGGGCCTCTCATCTAAGCAGAAAATGGGTTGCAACACATGGAAATGTGTAGCTATAAACTAGCCACAAAACATATTATGTTGCTTCTTGGACATAATACTTGGGATATATCACGCTTCTTGGGCTGAATAGCGAGGACTAGAAGATTCTGAGGTCTTTCTTTGGGGGAAGATAATTTCTTGCTTGCCTGGGATAGCAAAAAGCTCAAGCTGGTCATGCAATAAGGGGCTGCTCAGCTTTCCTTCAAAATGATTGAAGGTCTCTCGTTCAGCACCCTGACACTTGAGCTGTGTGTGAGAGTTGAAATTAATCCAGGAAAAGTGAAGTGCTGTAAGTGTATTAATTCCAGAATGATCATGGTGTAAATATTTAAATAATCTTAAACATTTGCAAAAAGATGGGACATTTCCACAGTAGAACCTTTCCTTTTCATGTTCACTTCCTAATGATTAAAGACAACATCCCATACCTTTCTGCATTTGCCTTATGGGTCAGGAGATGTAATGTGCTGCTTTCACACCGTCACAAAGAGAAAAAGGGATTTTTCTTTCGTACCTAAGTCTTTCAAATAATCAGAATACTCTCTAGTGATTTGCAGCATGCCCATAAAACCTGCTCTGTGGATAGATTAAGCTTTGCTTTATTGTAAAAGGCTAATTGGTTTATTGGTGAATAATAATATTCTACAACCACTTGATGTTTCCTGTCCTTTAGAGCCGTATATACTGTCGCCTAAGCGATATTATATCTTTTTTCCTGAAGCCGCTCTATTTGAATGCTGTCTCTTTCCAACATGGACATATAAAATATTCCAAAGAAAATCTGTAAACTCCACAAGGGTGTACTTCCTTAATTGTGAAACTAGGACAAACTGTTGCTAAAGAAAAATTATCCACAGTGCAGATATTCTGAAGAGCAGAGAAAGTATGAAGTAGTGGTACCTAAGCAGAACTCTCAAGGATTGCAAAAGGCAAATTAGCAAGGAACTTGAGAATAAAAATGCCAGTAGAATTCAAACCTGAATATACAGCAGCAGCATTTTATCAAGGGAAACAAAAATCTCAGACCCTCTCAAAAGAATTTTGGTACAGACATAATTCAGGAAAGAATGAATTCATTTAAGGCACTTCTTTAATCATAACATTCTGTCTTACAGGAGAAATGAGACCCACAGAAATAATTAGGGACATGGAGTGAATTCATTTACAAGGGGAAAGATAACTAGTTATCTTTGGTAGGTGATGATTAAGAGTGGGAGAGGGATGCATAATAAGAATTTACAAATATTAGAAACATAAATATACAAAAAGCAGATTATGAATATGCAGTGAAGTATTTTTAAATCCAAGGACCAACATTTGGGCTGTAGGTGACTTATTTGCCAAGGGATAAAACAGAGATATTTTTCCTGGTAGGTTAGCGGTTCAAATCAGTCCGTTGCTTGACATGACTTAATAATCCAATGGCTATTTAAGGTTCTTCTTGTGAAAAAATTACTCCTGTTTTCAGAGAAAGCGACTTCATTATAAAGTCTGTCCCCTGATTAGCACTGGTAATAGTCTCAATGAGGGCATGAATGGAGCAGCCAGCCAATTTTGAAAGCTGTGAAAGTGTTTTTTGTTGGCCTGGGACATGCAGAGAGTCGGGCACTGTTGCTGCACCCTTGCACCGTTACTGGTGCAAGGAGCTTTGGTCCCAGGAGCGTCAGGATCTTATTTGTGCTGGATGCAATATGCAGGCAAATAGTGAAACAGAAAGAGATTTTATGGGCCCTGACTTTTGCAAAAACCACACACACACTTATAGCCAATGGGAAAGGCTTTGAAGAAACAGATTTTCATTTATTGCATGAGATATAGAGTTACGGATATGAAATTGCAGAGACAGATGAGAAGATTAATTATACTCTGCTCTAGTATAATCCTAAGGTCTCAGCATAGTAGGAGGTCTGTGTTTCCCACTCCAACCCACACCAGCACCAGGATTTATGAAAAGTGTCTCTGCTTCGGGACTGATCCCCCTGCTGTATTGACTAGCACCAGTATGACAAAAAAAAAAAAAAAAAAAACGCAAGTTTGTGACAGGGCCAATACCCTCCTCAGTGTCTTTGATACTCACATATCAAAAAGCCTCCTAATTTGCTGAGTTCTAACATGCTTTGTTGTATAATCACAACTGAAACTCATGCATACCCGCAATATTTCAAAATAGCTACGTGCTGTATCACTCTCATGGATATCCAGAAGAAATGTTTAGAAAACTATAAAAGAAGTGCTTTAAACAGTGCTAGAAAGTAGTTTGGATGCTTTGATACCAGCATTTGTGAGTGAGTTAACATTGTCTTCTATAGCAGACTGGTAAACACTCTGCACAGCAGAAATAAAAACTGCTTTTTAAGCTACCTCATCTTTGACAAAGCAAATCTGCCGTGCATTTCTTTACTAATCCAGGTGATAAATACAAGAAATATCCTTCTCAGAAGGAGCGCAATATCAATTTTATTTAAAAGGAGGAAGAACAAATAGCTCATTTGCTAAGTCTGAAAGAGATTTGTGGTGTTTCCTTCCAATGTACAAGAACACAAATGCAATTGCCTTAAAGCCATTTCAAGTAGAAGATGCTGTTTTACTATGAAAGGTAACACAGAGTTTCAGAGAAAATGGATTTGCTAATAATTAAATACATCCAAGTAGGAAGAAGCTTATCTCCTGCAAGAAATATAGTAGTGTTTTTAATTTCCCAGGTCTCAGGTTCTTTTCCAGACTACAACACGTATGCTTCTTCTAAGCACAAGTCCCTCTAGTTTGGCTTTTACTCTCTTTAATCAAGCAAAGCCACCCCTGCCACAATTAGGACCTGAGGAATTATTACTTAGTGTCATAAAAACATGTATTTTAATTTAATCTACAATGTGTAATATGACTACGTAAGGCAATCTTCTCCTCTAATCTTCTGCCCCCCTCTCACTTTCTTTATCATCATATCTCACTAATAAGGTTTGGAACTGGAAAGGTTGCAATTTCAATATCTGTGTGAATGAGGTCTTTAGTATGACACAAGGTTTCCTTTTTACAATTGGAAAAATCAGAATAGATTTTTTTTTTTTTATTTCTCCTCTTTCATCATAGTTAGTCCTTCTCAGTGTAAAATGCAATCTGGATTTTCTCTAGAATTGACAACAAAAACTTTTTAAAGGTAGGATGGAACGATGCAAGGATCCCTGACTGCTACTGGTGTTTGAAGCACAGGCTTTCTGGAATTCCTCCTAAATGCCAGGGTATCTTTTTCTTCCATTTTTTCCAGGAATTTATGAGTTCAGAGGACATGGAGAGATTATCCTACCTGTAAATTAACGCCTATATCTGCTGCCCATGCTGGGTGAAGTGAAGTTGCTTCACTCTTTCAGATAAATCTTTGTGGTTTGGAGAACAGGTTTTGTTGCCAGATGCAGTCCTAATATCCATTTTACACACTATTTTTTCTCTTCGGAAGGTGACACTGAACATGTAAAGATGATATAAGTAGGTACACCCGCACTGACTTGAAGAAGACTTATGGATTGCTTTGCATCATCTGAAGATTTACTCAGGCCCTTCACTGCTGGTTTCTGGGAGGCTGGTCTGGAAGGCTGGTAACAGTGGGAAAAAGAAATGCCTGTTACCCATTTTACTTTCGACTTTATCAGCATTTTAATGCCTGCACTGTTCAGTGCTTTTCTTCCAGTCCTTTGCTGTCAATACATTTCAAACCCGGTATCTAGTGGCACAAGCCAATTAAATCCCAAATTCACTTGTCAGAGCATTCACTCTATGTGTCTGCCATGTTTTGGAGCCAAGTTCTTTAGTTTCTTGGTTTTAGTCCAAGAGAAAACATTAACAATAAATAACTATGAAGATCTGTATGCTGGGAATTAAAACAGCATCCATTAAAGGCACCCCATGAAAATGGTCTTGAAATACATTACGTGAAAATTAAATAAAACCTGCAAGAATGCTAGAGCTCTAAAGAAATAAATGGAATGAGTCCTGAGAAAAACTGAAAATGATGTGCCCAGTGTTTCTAGACTACTCAGATTTTTGGCAACTTAAACAGTAAGTAAATGCCTTAAATCAGAAAATTCCAAACAACTTTCAGTTGCCTCCAAGCATATTTTGGACTCAATTCTCAGTGAGGACAAATGTCACTGAGAAGAAATCTGGCTGAAAAATAGTGAAGTATGAGTACTGAAAAAAAGCTTAAATATGCACAATATGTGACTTTGTATTATATTTTTAACAACATTCCAAGGTTGGATACATAATTCATGGCATTGTGGTTATCTTGAGAGAAACTATAGTGTTGTAAAATTTCTGGATTGGAATAGCTTGGCTTGGAAATGTACCCATACCTCCGACACCTTTTATTTTCCCACTTTTTCACCTACAATCACTACGAAGACAAAAAGTCTAACGACATGATCCCAAGCCCACTGAAGGAAATTCTACTTTTTACCCAAAATGAGCTTGGAATCTGCCTCCACTGTTTAAGAGAGGGTTTTTTTTTCTTTATATTGAGTGCAATGTCTAGTAATATAAGGCAACAAAGCAGTGTCCGTTTTGGTAGCTTCCTCCTGCAGAAAGAAGCCATCTGCTCCTTGCAGATGGGGCCCCACTCTTTGGCTGCCTAGAAGCATCCAGAAGCAAATAAATCTCAGCGTTAACAACCTTCTCTATGTGTTTTTGTTTTCCCTTTGCATAGTTGGAATCCATGCAATTCTCGTTGCTGGATCCGACAAGGGGCCGCTGCGGCATTTTTCTTCCGGCGCATTCGGATCAGCGTCTCTCGGTCGGAGATGCGCCGGGCGGCGCTTCAGAGCGAGACGTGGTCCGAGCGTGAGAGCCATGGGATGAACAGCTGCGGTTCTCCTCAACGCCCCGTGCTGGGAGTTTAAACCCGGAAAGGAAAAGAGGCAACGCTGTGGAAATAAGTAGCTTGCATAAGTAACATAGTGCGTGTTTAAGGCTTAAAAACAAAAAACACGTTGTTAGGAATGAAAATACAGAATAGGTAATGTCCTTACCCTCAGGAATAAAATATTCCTTTAATAACTATGTTTTTCTACTACTCTTACAGCAGTTTCAGAGACCTGTGATCTTGTGTTTTTTCATGTAATATTAGTGGTGGACTACGATGAAATGGGGCCAATCAAGGCCAGCCAAAGCTTGTTCCTTACTCCTCCTAACTCCAGCACAAAGCAGGTTTCTCAGGGGACGTCTGGGATACCACATTTCCATCTGTGGTTCCTATTCTCCAGCCTTCCTGACAGATCAAATTATAACTGGGCAATAGCATAAATATCTGCCCTAGACATCCTTTAATCCAAGCTTTGAGGATAACTAAAATCCATGGATCCACAATTCCTTGTGAAGAATCTTACTTCTTTCGCATACTATGATGATAATTAAAGGCAACATTTTTAGGGCTCAGTCCTGCAAACTCCCCTCTTGCAAAGGAAATTGCTAATACAGACAGTCTGTCTGCAGCAACAGGGAGACAGTTCGTATCAAAATGACTTGCAAGATTTTCTTCTAAATAACCTTCTCCTATAAGTACTGCTAGTGCCAGGGAGTGCAAAATTAAGAGCAATGTGAAATCTTTACAAATAGTGTCTAAATGATGGAGACAATAACAATGTAAATAACTTGGTAATTTAAATAGCTGGTTTATAAATAAACCAGAGTCAATATATATTTCTGCTGGTCTCTAAAGAAATTACACCAGTAAATTCATGTGAATCACAATAAGGAACATATTTTGTGCATTTAAAATAAATCTCAAAGCTGCATGATGAAGTACTTTTAATTATTGTAGAGTGGTACAGGCAGCAGCTTTATATATTATATCTCCCAGATCAATAAGAAAAGAAGTGCTTTGCAAAAACCAATGCTGTACTTTTGCAAGAAAATAAGCTGTACTTTAAAAGCAAAAGTCATATGCAAACCTTAATTTGCCCTTGCTCGGCATTTCATTTGATATATATATCTTAAAATTCAGTTGGTTACCTCACCAAGGATCACAATCCTTGAAGGAATGTCACATACCTGAAACTGGGTGCAAGTTGGGTGGGTTTTGCAATTTAGTTGCAAGTGATAAGAAAAAAAAAAAAAAACTCAGAAATATTTTATTGACTTTATAGGCTCCATTAACATTGATGGCAGCAGAAAGAATTTTGCTAAGCTGTCTTTTTTTATTTAAAAAGAAATGCAAAGGAACTCTACAAGGTGGGCACTCGAGAATAGTATTTTATTTTGGAAAAAAAAATCCAAAATGCTCACAGTAGGCAAAATCTCCAACGGCTCACTGCATTCAGCAGGTCGCCTGGGTTGTTAGTATAATAGTGAAACCCCAACAGTGATACTTGAAGCAAAACTTTATGCATTTTTAAAGATGTCTATGAAAACCTGATTCTTATATTCCTGTTCTCAGACATGCCATTGGAAAACTAAAGCAATCTGCGCTCTAGGTAAACTAGGGTCAGCGGACGTACCTCTGATGAACCTTTGCTCAGGCAACGCAAACACGTAGGGGATATTAGTCCCCTCCAAGGTCACTGCAGATACTTTTGTTTTTCAGAAATCCATCTTGCTTATAAGTGGCCTCATGCCTGGAGAACCGTGTCCTTTTTCTTTTGTGTGGCCCTTTGGGATCTTCCTTCTCTTCGCACTACCTCCTGACTAGAACCAGCCCTGATCCGAGGAAGTGGCGATCACGCCGCTACAACGGAACCCCATCCCCTGACAAGCCCTCAGCACCCCCCTGGAGCCGCGTTAGCCGCTGCTCACGGCTGTGGCCGGCCGGGCGCTCGCGGCGGGTTCGGCTCCCGGGTTATTGCTGGCAGAACTGGCGCCCGACACGTGGGAAGACGTGGAGCTGCAGGGCGTAGGAACCGCGCCGAGTTGCTCTAGCTTTCCTCCTCGTGTGTTACAGGTTGACATGCCAACCTTTCTCTCTAATGCAGCTGTTCGCTAAAGGTAGTAGGGCCCACAGCTGCAGGCGCTTGCTTAGCTTTCGATATTGACTTTTTTATTTTTTATTTTTTGTATGTGTTGGAAAGGGCTGCCGTAAGCTGCCCATCGCGCTGCTTTCTGTTGGGGCCTCTCTCCGGCTCCAGCTGCGGTTGTGGAATGGTTTAGGTCGGCACAGAGAGTTGCTGTGGATTTATTTCTTCGCCTGTGTCTACACGAACACGCCTTGCCCGTGTAGCTCTGCCAGCCAGGCTCTGTGGTTTCTGGTCAGAAACGCCTACGATTACAGCAGCAAGGGAACACTTCCCCCGCCGATCGCGTGGTTTTTGAACGGGGAAGCTTCTTGGAGTTTTGGAGCCACAGCGACACACACTAGGCGAATTTTCCCAGCTTCATGGTGCAAAGCGAATTATGTTTCGGAAAAGAGCCCTTTCTGCAGCTCCGTTCCCATGCCTAGGCAGTCAGGCAGCCCAGCTCCTCACAGAACAGCTCCATCCAGTTTACAGGAGTTAGTGTGAGCCCAGCACTTCATACTTGCTGCTCACGAAAAGCTGGAGGTTAAAGCACAATTGACCTTCAAAACTCTCCCACATAAGCAGTGCTCTGCTGAAGTTAAATGCGAGGCTAATTTATGAATGGGACAGCTCATCAGGAGAATTTTAATGAATAAACGATGTGCCCATTCATTATTTTTCCATTTCCAAGTGTTAATAAACAGCCCAGTGATAATTAACTGAAATTCTACCTTTATAGAAAAGTGGCACTTCATAAATACCAAATCGTGCTATTACCGTACATATGTGCTGCGGTTCTATGAATATATAAATTCAGCAATTACCTCTGGAACTGTTGGCTAAAGCATAAGAGCAGTTTAGTGAGGAAGAGGAAAGGCACATATCAATTAAAATTCGAGAAACAAACAAAATCTCCCCCTGATTCAAGAATTCAATGACAGTAAACAGGGCAAAGCAATCAGGGAGAAAAGCCCTGCCCTAATCAGCAAAGGTGATTTTTCACACAGTTTGAGGTGTAAGTGAATGAGAGACAGTTAAACCTGCCTGCAATCAGCAGAGTGACGCTTTAAGACTCTAAAAATCATACATTTGTGCCTGAGGAACCGGAGCCTGGAGTCACATGATGATATGAGAAGGTCAGCTCTCTTTTGGAGAACAAACACAAGCCCCCAAATTTTCCAGCCTTCATAGAAAATTACCCTGCAAAAAGCCAACTGACCTTTAGCAGCGCTCGGCTGTGCAGATAGTTCGGAGAGGTGCGAGCTGCTTCTTTCATCTCAATGAGATGTTAATCCCGGCACCCTTCTTCCCAGGGGAAACGCCAGGCCCCCGCCGAGCCGGAGGCGGCGGCTGGGGGAAGCAGGGAGCACCGGCACCATCCTTGCTAGAGGGAGCAACGGGAGGACGCTGTTGCTTCTGTGAAGTGGATTTTTTCCCCAGAATTTTGATGAGCTGCAGGGGAAGAGGGAAAAGGGTTTCAACACAGACTGTCATCTCAGTAGCTTTTGAAAATTAAGCAAGAGAATATAGAATATTCTGTAGGACATTTTAGAATAGAACTATATGTATATGTATATTTATAAATAGAGAGAGAAATATGTTCTAGAATAGAGAATGTTCTGTAGAATATTTCTGTATAATGTTGGCACAAGTTTTCAGACGAAAACCTGGACAGACAGCCACCTTTGCTCCGGAGCCAGCACTCAGCTGGACGGAGCTCTGCTGGGCCCAGGGTTCATTAGGAAACCTGGAGTGCAAGTTCTTCGTTCTTCCAAAGTGGCCACAACCACACCGGTAAAATAAATAAATAAATAAATAAAAAATCCCTATGCTTCCTTTTCTGCAAAATCACTCACGCCTAAAGCCGAGCGCGATGCCACGGCGGGGAGGACGAGTGCGTTTGCCACAGCCCCTTAAAGCCTCTAGCTACGGGGCTGGCCGGGCAGCCCTGGGCAACGCACGCAGGGGATGCCCCTTGCTCGCCCGCCTCTGCGCCGCGGCGCGGCGTGCCGCGCTCTCC
>VZSV01000006.1:8809372-8847571 GCA_013398735.1 Nothocercus julius | reverse complement strand
GGCTCTGCATCAGCCTCGCTGCCCCGCAGAGGCCCGGCGGGCCAGCCCGGCGCTCCCTCCCCAAGCAGAAGGCCCGGACTCTCCCACTCCCAGGTGAGCCGAGGTGCTCCAGAGGCGCCGAGTAGCGCTGAGACAGGGAACGGAGAGGAATCTTTGTTTTTACTGGACGTGCTCCTTGGCTGAGCTCTGCTTTTGCAGGTCCAAAACCTAACTCCGACTCCCGGCCAAGCGGACAGCCCCTTGCTTCATCCTTACAGGCACCAGCTGAGCAGTACAGTGCTACCTTTAGTCAACTCCTTCTCAGTAGGTGCAATTTCCACTGGCCAGGGTGGCAGGGCGATCCTCCTGCCCACAGCAGGTGACAGTGTTGATTCATGGATCATCTCGCCGCGGTTGCTTAGCTATGCAGCTGCCATTCCTCTCCTTCCCACATCTCCATATAGTTCCTGAAGCGAAGACTACTCCAGCGAGGGAATGCACCGGGCCCAGAAAAGCAACTTCCTTTGATGAGGACCTTTCAAACCTCTCTGACCTGACCTCCCTGACAAAAGAGCCCTTCAAAGAAGAGGAACTGTTTCATGTGGCAGCAATTTCTCATGTCAATCAAAAAGATTTTTTTCTTACAGCAACAACTCTCTATCCTTCCTCCACAAAAAATTATTCATTTTAATACAGTCATCCTCCTCTCTACAGCGAACACCCTTGGGTAGCATCTTCCAGTGTCTCACAGACATACTCTTCAACTCATATCTCCATAGCTTATTTTCTTTAAAAAGGGGGAAAAGAGAGATTCTTTGATTAAGATTTTTCTTTTGCATTTTTAAAACACACATGTTCTGAGGAGCAAGTCACTGCATGAAATCTGGTGGTCTTCTGAATATCTTCTAAGAAATAGATGCTTAACTTCCTTTCTTTTTCAAATGGTGGAATGTTTGACCTGTTGGCCTCAAAATCTTAACTCAGTTTTCTGCCTTAAAATATTGCCACAGTAGTATCTGAGCTTCTATGACATTGGGAGATATGTCAGATAAATATTTCTGATGTTGAAGTAACTATTAAACTGCAATATGGATACATAACCTTGAATCATATTTTAGCCAAGAAGAAAATAATATGGATGCAGGATTCAGAGGAAGCCATAAAAGCTGCTTAAAATGGCCTACAATAGACTTTTGGTACATAAAATTATCCTGCATTGAAAGTCTATTATCTTACATTCCTCCCAGGCTCAGGGGAAACCTGGGCTTCCTCTGCAAACCTGGAAACCTCTACTTCATTGGGAAGGAGAGATTTCCTTCCCGATGATATAAAGCATCAGTCCCCGTCCTTGAGCAAGAAATATGAAAGGGAGAAGAAGAAAAGAAACTCTCTGGAATATTAGTTCAGGAAAAAAAATAATGTGTCCCCCTTAATCTGTTTAGAGGTTTGAAACATCTCAAGTGCTTCAGTGAGGACGGATTAATGGAGAGGGAGTCGATGAAGTGGTCAAATGCACATGATTTAGTGATCTTGTCACTGTTCCAGGATTTTCCTCGCAGTTCCACGTTTCACCATATGGCTGTCATTACCACAAATGTGTGATACGCATGTACGTTGAAGATGCTCAGTAAACTATACAGTAAAACTACATGTGATGTCTCTAGCTGAAACTATGCAGATATTGCCACCTTTTCATCTGCATCTAATGCTGCTACTCTTTAGCTCTTCTGTTGTAACTATCATTAAAAATGTACATATATATTTGTCTATTTTGGGGCAAATTTGAAGACCATGTAGTTTAGGCACCTTTAAACATAGAAAAAAAAAATTCAAAATGAGACAGAATTTGTGAAGCACAAAAACTGCACATTTTTGAGGGAGAAGATGTATAGGGGAGAAAAAAATGTGAGCTGGTGAAAATTAGCTGTGATTTGAACAAATTATAATGGTTTTCAAACATGTCCTTTTTTTGCATGCTCTCTGCACTTAAGAACGTGATCTGATAACAGCCTAGTGGTATGTGGGAATACTGAGCTTATGAGTATGTAAATCATACCATGTCTTTCTCAATGATTATTGAAGTTGCATGGAAAGCTTTCCGTTGAGCTGCTAGGAAGAAGCTTGTCACTGCCAACATCAAAATTTTATCCATATAATTCAGGAAATTTTAGATAAAACAAGGAAGAAAGTTCAGTCTAATTGTTTGGGCCTCCTGAACAGCTTGAGGTGTCCTGGTGCTAACAGATTCAGGTACATGCAGAATAGGTTTGTTTCTGCAATTAAATCTCTCTACATATTGTATAGATTTAGATGTAAATCTACATAGATTTATATATATATAGCATATATATAAAATGCATATATATATATGTGTATATATATATAAATCCATGAGAATTCTAATAGAAGATTATTAATGTTGCAAAATCAAAGGCCCAAAGGTAGGGAAAAGAAGGATTAGAACAGCAGCTGAACATTAATTCTAGATTCTGAATTAGATTTTTATTTACACCATCAAGAACTCACAGGTCGCTGCCAAGAAATATGTGAATGTTTATTCCATGGTATCCGTCCTGGATGTTCTCAGACACTCCGTGCTGAAAGAACAGGATCCTCTTGACTCTGCGAGTCACAGCTGAAACAAGGAATAGAGATGTCAGGCAGGGCTTGTACTGAGCTGTGCACACAGCTGAATGATTTTTTTAGAAGGTAGCACTACTACTTCCACTGCATATAAGTGGCTGCGGGAAACTGTGTCCGTCTTTTATTGTTGGTATTTATTTACGTAGAGGCTAAAGACACCTCTGTGTGCCAGAACACAGCTAGACTGAATGTTTCTCAAGATGGAAAATGAGCATTTTCAGGAGGCTGTAGCCCAGGACTTCAGGCAGAGCTGCTTGTTGTAGTTCCTCTTTGGAAAACTAGATGTGGGAATTCTGATATAGTTTTCCAGTGTCCTAAGAATAAAAGACTCACATGGTTTTACTGCCTGAGTGTCCGCTCATCCCATTCCTAACAATTCTTAATCCACTGCTGATTGTAACCAAATTTTGCAGATTACAGCTCTCAAAAATGCGATTTTATTGTGAATCGTGGAAAGCCATACACACACACACACACACACACACACATACATATTTAGATTTATAATATAGACTGCCCAAATAAGCGCCGTGCTGGAGGAGACTGGCGGGAAGAGCACAAGCCCAGGAGCCATCTGGTCGGGAGATGCCACGGTCATCCCACGGGATACGTGCAGGGGGGTGTCCGAGAGATACAACGCCAGGGGAGGTGGAGGGTGAGGGGACGAGGTGCTGCACGAGGCCAGGGGGGACATGGGGAGGATTTAGGATCCCTGGAAGGAAGTGGAGGAGGAGGGGAATGGGAATGTAGGACACCGTGTCATAGGAAACTAGGCTTCGTTAATGATGCGGCTCTCAGAACTGCTTGTTTTCTAACTTGCAAAGAGTCTGTCAAGTGCTGCCTTTTTTTCTCTCTTAGACTTTTTTTCCTCATTAACTGTGTTCTTTTCTTTATTGCCATCCCATGCTGTGACTTTGATTCTCTGCTCTGAGTCACAACATATCCTCTGCCTCTTCACAGGTTGAATGCATTTACATTAGCATTAATATAAAACTGTATTTTGGCAAAATAATTGTATACCGTTATTGACCACATAATCAATAGTTGGTAGAACCTTTGCTGCTTCTTAAATCAAGTTATTAACCAAAGCAGCAAAAACGTAGATGCACAGAGCTGCAAATACTTCTAGCAGTTGTTTTACGTTAAAAGGAAAAAAAAAAAAAAAAGATGAGTTTTTTTTTTTTCCTTTTTTTTTCTCCCAGTCATACATAAAGCTGCCAGATAAGATGATTTCATCCTTTTGTTCGTATCCCAAACAACCCCAGGAATAGGCACAAATTAGTGTAACTGGCAGGGTCTGATCATGAGAAGTCATGGACAGCAGCAGAGGGGAACTGCAGGCCATGTCACGACTGACTGGCGTTGGCAGGATGATGGGGGGAGCCTCAACCACACGTTGCACCCTGCGGACGTTTCCGTGAGCGCTGCATTCACTCTCAGAGCAAAAATCAAGTTGTCAAGGGCTGCGCCTGCGCTGCCAAACAGAACGGGGCCGGGGCAGGCGCTTGCCCGCTGGCCGGCCGCGCTGCGCCAGGTCCGCGCCAGCTCCCGCTCCCGCCGCCGTGGCCGCACGCAGCTGCCTTCGTTTCGGCTCCCTCTGCCCTAGCGGCTTCCAAGGTGCTGCCCCGGACTCCCCGCGTCATTGAGCAGCGTAGATGCAGACACTGCGATGGGCGCACACGCAGCACAGGACGCTTCTGCGGCGGTGCATAAAGCAGCGGGGGACCGTGCAGTGAGCTCCCCCACCCTGTCTGCAGGGTCGCTGAGCTTTTTTCCCTAAATCACTTAATATTTTAAGCTATACCCACCTTTGAGAGTTGAATTTTGATATCTTAAGTGAGCCTGTTTTTCAGACAGTGTGAAAGCTCAGCAGTGTATGGAAGCTAAGGCCCTTTGCAGAGCCGCACGCCAGGCATCCAGAAAGCGAGGAGCCTCAGCTCATCAGTTACTTCTGAAACTCTTGGCCCCAGTTTCTGGCTAGCTTGTTATCTTCTGTTCTTATACGATACATCATTATGATAGGTAGGAATTTCTCAATGCTGAGTTTTCTCTGAGAGCCTGATCCAGTTCTTGTTCATTCCAGTTTAACGTCAAAGCAGTTTCATCAGGGTAAAGCCTGGGTATTGATGAAGGCGAAGCAGATGGCCACAGTTTCAAGGGTCAAGAAGTGACCTTGTTGCTAGCACCGAGCTCCACGCGCTAACTGTCCGGCAGAGCAGGGGAAGGCAGGGGAGCAACATTGTTTGCAACGTTTGCGGGGTATGTTGGATGTGATGGACGTGTGCACATCCCTAAAACACATCAGTGCTTCTGAGGCTACTTGTTTGTGTGAAGTGCGTTAGGAAGGCTGTGTTTTTAATAGACGGATCAGAAAAAAATGAGAAAAAAGGGTGCTGTGACATGCTTTTCCTCTGTTAAGTCAAAACAGAGACACTTAAGAGTCAAATCTCTAAATCCAACATGAATAAAAAGAACAATGTAAATGTAACTGCATTACAAGAGGAATGCCCAAAGTTTGGACCATGAATGGAAACATTTTTTATGTTTATGTTTAAAACCAAGAGTAACAAGCAGTCCTTACAAGTAGGGCTTACGAATCTAGCTGAGGATCTGACTGAAGCATCTGCTGGCAGTGATGTCTACATATAAGTAAGGTTTGTTTTTCACACATATACTTGTGGTAGGCCATTTATACACAGCATAAACAATAGCAGACCAAGGGGTATGCGTGATGGACCCAACAGAACTAGGCTGAAAAGAAGATTTAGTGCTTCAAGTAACAATATTTTGTTGGCAATTTGACAGCTTTGACCTAAGCCAAGTGACAGCGATAGGTGATACACAGTATGCTGACAACTTATTACATAAAGGATCATGGTTGGCTGTCAAAAGCTTTCTTGGAATCCAGAAATACAGCCCTGGCCAATTTTTATGGCAGTGAAAATGTGTTCAGTAATTTCTACCAAGGCAGTTGTTGAGTGGGGAAGCTGAAAAGACAAGACTGATGGAGAGCTGTTTGATAACAACAACCACAGCGGCAAGAAGCTGTGCACCTGCAAGTAAGCAGCTTTATCCACATGGTTTTGTGACTCAGATGTTACAGTATGATCTGGACAATTCTCCATTCTTTCAGGGGAAAAATGCAATCCCAGAAGAAATAACATGTTGCCAGCTTCCTTCCTAATCTAAAAATTTATTGGGAAAGAATAACAACGCGTATGAGTAATGGAGTAGTGTCAGCTGGATTGTGAGACTTAGAAAAATAGGTTACCTATAGGTTATTTTATAGGTACGTGTAAGTTATTTTATGTCACAAAATGTGAGGGCTCTCTGTGGGTCACCTGTGTATGGCCCTGGGAAGTTCAGGGTTGTTGTCAGAGCCAGGAGTTTGCCCTCAGAAGAAGAAATCAAAAAAGTTCTTCAAATTCTTTTTCCAAAAGCTTGCTCGCAATAAAAAGAGATGATTACTCTGATAAGGATGAAGAAAGAGAGTCATACAGTTTTTGCGAGGAAAAGAAATAATATAGCACGAATGGCCACTTTTGGGGAGCAAAACCCCACCGTTGTCTTCCTGAGCATCATTCCCTTAGCCCATGTCCAGGGAAAGGATCAGCACATGTTCGGGAAGCTGGAAGGATATGAAGCGTCTGGAGGACGGCAGATAACTGCCCTCTGGTTGTGTAAATTGGCAGACTCATATTCATTAAGTGAAGTATCCTTGCAGGTCTGTTCAGATGTGGGTTATTCTTTTTCTTTCTGATGGGTCTTCTGCTACAGTGGTTGCATTCTCTGGGCTGGAGTTTCCCAGATACTTTTTTAATGCAAATCAAGTAGAGCATAATAGACAGACGCTCTTATTTATAAACCTTGATGTTGTTGTGACTGACACAGCAATTGCTAATGTAGAAAAAAAGAACATTAGTCTAGTGGGTTAATTTACATTAACGCTATTGAGGCTCTTGAAATAAAGAGGAAGATACGGACCTATGGATACTTCTGCTGGCAGCTGGCCACCGGCTTGGCCCCTTGGACTGTGGTTTGATAACTCTCCTTGGTGCTGGCTTGTGGTACAACAAAGCTACAGGATGTCTGTGGTTAATGGTGATGGCCTTTCCTTTATTCTGTGATGCAAATCAGCGTTGATATACTGCTATAAAATGAACCGGCAAGATGACTGTAGCTACCATAGGCAAACATTTTTAACTGTCTGCACACGATCAGACACACAGCCCCATTCTTCTGGCATGTCTAGCACAGTCTTAATTAAGAAACGCAGGAGCTGGAGTTGAAAATACAGTATCACATTTCACATAATGTGAGAATCGATAATTTCCTACAGTCAGCACTGACAGAAATCTTCTCCTTCCTCCAAGTTCAAAGCAACTGTTGAATACACAGGCCATATCTACACCGTTCCCCTTCCAGTGAAAAGTGCTTTAGATGGTTAAAGAATTTAAACTGTATTGTGAATAAAGTATCTTTGCAGATTTAAGGAATAAGGGTTTCCTTAGAAACAGGGAAAAGTAGTTTAGGAGCAGACGTTTATGAGGACGAATATGTACACCATCAATTAACACCTTGTTTCCTTCACAAGTTCAGTTATATTTACAACACTGCTATAAATCAGTGAAAGCAGACAGTTTTGTATGTGCATCAGGGCTGTGAAAGATATACTCTGCGATACCAGACAAACAGGGATTCACACCATATGGCTAGTTTAAGAGTTTTGACCGATTTAGAGCAAATGCATAGTAATTTCCCACTGGGCTGGGTTAGAATGAGTATTAATAAGGACCAGAGATGGCAAACAGAGAAGCGGACAGTCTATAAAATTACAACCTGCAAACCTTACAATAATTTTTAAAGCTGTTTCCTTGGTGGTTTACATCTGATTCTGTGGTACTTTACTTGGGTAAGGTCACTGTAAAATCCCACCAACTGTTTCTATTCCAACCAGATCACTGCTGCTGCTACTGATACCCAACAGAGTTCACAGACTGACCATGTTTTCAAAGCAGCCAACAGGCCAACAACTTAAAAGCTAACAGTGCTGAGGAGACTGGAGACACTGAGCTTGGCACTGACAAAAGCTCTTGCTCTTCCTACCTTTATTATTCTTTTAATCAGAGTGGGTTTTGTATTGAACAAGATGCTGGAGTACCAATATGTTACACGCACATATCTTGAGAGGTTGGAATAATGATGCACTACAAATAACAAAACAGTTTGGCTGACAGGCAGAAGAGCAAACTATTGCGGACCCCAATGGCATAAAATTGAACTTGCTTCCAATGGGACTGGGAATGGGACTTATTCCTCCCCCTCTCCCTTTGTTTTTTTTAACAAGAACATAATATAGAAGAGATTTTAGAATTGCTCACCAGAATCTCCTCGATTCAATTTCTGCTCAGTTTGGGTAGGGGTAATAATGAGTAATTGTTTTTGAGCTGAATCTTGAAGTCAGTATTTGGGGTAAAACTGACATTCTGAGTCACAGGCCTTACCTAACACATCTTTCTCCCCCTGGAGAACTAGCCCTGTATTGAGCTCCATGGAAAACAAATATCACCCTTCAAAGCAGCGTTTCCCGGCTTTGGGACGCAAGGCCCTTTGGAGATGCTCGGGTTACGCTGCGCCTTGACAGCGACCACCTTCCAGCAACCAAGAGAAGGCCGTTCCTGCAGGTAGCAGATTCAATGTCCTCGTGTCCTCCCTGTCCTCCTCACGCCTCTTTCACGTGCAGTAGTCCCGGTCTCCCCAGCTCTTCTTCTAACTTCTGCAGTAGCAAACGGGAGCACTTTTACCCGATCAAACAGAAAGGGTAAGCGTTGGCCAGCTGCAAAAACACAAACTGTATAAGCGGCAATTATCCTCAGGGTAAGCTGAGCCTCTGTATGGACAGATTCTGTTCTCAGCTGACAAACTGTAATTGTGTGAGCTGAAATTTTTCATTCTGTGGCTTATTTCAGCATGGGTGAGCCGATAGAATTCAATCAAAATGGCTCAACTAATTCTGAGAACAGGCTAGTGGAATGGATGTTTTCCTATGCTAAAAAATTCATTTATCTGAGCAAGTCTATCACCCGAATGCTCTGGAGCAGTGCCTTCGTATTTGGCAGGATGTAAGGCTTTTCTGTAAGAGATTTGCTTTTTGCAGTTATTCTGAATGTGATCACACATACAGGTCTTTTTAAAACTGCGGTTCAGACACGCCCTCTAAGAGTTTTTTTCTAAACTAAATGATTAAGTGCATTGCCAATACACTGAGGATTTTGGATCATTTCTTAATTTTCTTTTTTATTCATTTTGTAGTTGGATCTTGGCTGCCACTGAGCTGTAGCGTGCACGTTGCATATACTTTGCTCTCAAACAGTATATTAGGTATGGAAGAGTATGTTAAGGAATGTTAAGTTATGAATTCTTAGAACTTAGGCAATGCCGAGGCAAGCGCAATTTTCTCTTTCCCCACTGAAGTGCACATTGAATTTGGTGACTATTTGGTGACAACTATTTCAGCAAATATAAGCATTTCCTCACTGTCGTCCAGTATGCTTCACTTTCTTTTGCTTTTCTTTTACTGTTCAAATTGTGGCCCAAGGCAGATATCCTGATTTCTCACGGTTTGCAAGGTGAAAATAATGTTCCAAACCACAAATTCAATCTTGGAAAAGTCATCCAAGAAGACTGAAAGACTACCACAGCCTGGGCACCATCCCTTTCTTTCCTGACACCCCGCCGCCTCGTTAACACCTGCAGCAGGAGAGGCAGAAGTCATCCAGAGCCTTTTCTTTTTCTGAACACAAGTTTGTTTCAAAGCCTTCTGGCTAAGTGCATTATCAGTCTTGTGGCAAAAAACGCAGCCATGTGAGTAGTGCACAGTGCAGATAACTAGGAGGAGCGCAAATTAAGGATTTTCAAACAAACTCAACCATTTCATCACCTGCTTTTTAGTGTTTGATATGCCACCTTTACAATGTTCTCGATCAATGGTTATACAGCAAATAGATTATCTATTCATTAACAGAAAAACAGAAAACATAAAAGGCCTAAAATCCGTATCATCAGATAAAAACATCTGCACCAGCTTTGGGCTAGAAGATGACAAAAAGAAAAGCAATTCTGAACAACTTATCTTGACAATAATATACGGGGGGAAAAAAAAAAACATTTCTAGATTATGTTTTCTTTCAAGCTACAGAAAAATCGTTACCCAAGAATAAATGCGTGTGAAGGGCTGATCCTGAACAGGATCTGCACAGCTGCCTCTTCCCACCCTGCTGCCACGAGACCTCAGGCTGTGACAAAGAATGACTGACGTGAGGCCCACGGAGCCTGCCGTAGCCCAGCTGGAAAAGCCTTCGGGAATGGAGGGACTCGCTGCTCCTCGGCAAGGCCGCTCTTCGCCTCCGAGCGTTTCGGTCAGCCCGTGGTTGGCAGACGCGCAGATGCCCCACGGCCACTGCCAGCACTGCCCGGCCGCACGCTGCCAGGTCGAGATGGGGATAACTGCAAGCGTGGAGCTCTATACGCACAGCAATGTATGTATTCGAGTACACTGCACGCTCAGGATTGCAGGACTTGCTGGCGGCCAATGCTGCAGGTTTCCATAGGAAAACCCCGGTGCTTCATTCAGGCCAGGCCACTTCTGCGGCGGCAGCTGGGAAGAATTCTGCGTTGCAAGCAGGCTCGACGGGGAGAGGAGGGGAGGGGTCCGCACGTCTGCAAAGCAGGAGTTCTGTAGGCGAAATCCAGACAACAACGAAGGTCGGCCACTGAGCTCAGGAACGCAGGAATGTTTCTCCGCTGCAGTTGTTCTTGAAACATTCACAGGTCATTCAAACCTCCCAAATGCGAAACAGATGAAATGTGAAAAGGAACATGCCTGGGAAGCAGAGATCCAGAGAAAAGTTACCTTAAGACTATGCTGATTTCTGCTTCATAAGCCAAAAATGAAGCACGAATAGAAGTATTGCAGGAATAGAAGAATTACATCAATTGTTTGTTGTTTGCTGTTCAGCCATTCAAATAACCCCTTCCTTTGGCACACCTTTAGACATTAGTCGTGTTCATCATGCACGGTGCTAATATTAAGTGTATTTTTGCTGAGATATGCCTGTTTTCAAATTCACATAGCAATGACAAAACTGGAGCAACTTCACAGCATTTTGAAGCCTGTTAATCCATTTATAGTAGGATAACTTTGGAATCTTCCTTTGAAAGCTGGCACAAATGAGGTATCAAGAGGTATTATCAGTTATGCCTGTAATAAGCAATATTTTAATAGAGAAATATAGATAAACCACCACTCTTACCACATATTTCCTCTGAAGTAATCTGTTTTGACTTGTGATAGGTAATACAAAGTAGAAATGTCAATAAACATAACGATGCGAAATAACACAGTGCAATTTTATTGTAAAAGATTATTTTACCCCGTCTTAGCAGGTAAATAGAACATATATGGCTCTAAGGCAGTCAAAGTCCTGATGGTACTACTCCTGAGCACAAGGCACGATGAAGGGCCAATGTCACCAGCATCTCTGTTAGACATTAAATACAGGAGAGCATGGGGGTCCTGCGCAGCGCTCAGCAGTGCAGGCAGTGCCTATGCAGCTCGCAGAGGTGTATCCGTTGTTTCGCCATGGCAAATTAAGCGGGATCCCCCCGCCTGTGCATTCGGCAGGTCTGCTCCGGTGCTCCGGTGCTCTCCTGCCGAGAGCGCGTCCTGGGGACGCGGCCGGGCCGGGGACCGCTGCCCCCATCCCGCGCTGGCCACCGCAGCCCCCTCAGCTCCTACCGTCCCCGCCCGCCCATAAAGCGCTGCCTGCCTTATTACAGCGCAAAATAATTCAGCAGAAATAAAATAGAGGCAGAATACTTTAACCAGGTGGAATTCAAATAGTATAAAATTGTGATTTGTGAAGCGAAACTGCTGAACGAGTGGGAAAAAAAAAAAAAAAAAAAGGCATGAAAGATTTCATATCAGTTTTTCCATTTCAAAAGACTCGACTGTAGAATGACCCATCCAACATTCTTCAGGCTTCAATTAATTAAAAGCAGGGAGAAAGTTAGGATTCTGGCGCAGGATAAATACTCTAGACTTGAACAGAAGATGTTGCTTTAATGACCTGGACACTATCCAGGAAGTATGCAAAGGCGAGGAGGCACTTCTGACAGCTAATATATCTGATAAAAAAGAGCATTCTGGCCAATTAAAGAACTGGGGTAGAAATAATGGTTTGTCACCAAGTGTGTAACTGAGGCCAATTGGTCCAGATTAACCAATGGGTTATCCTTTGTAAGTGAATTTAAAGGTCATAATGAGCTGTCTTGGTGAGTAAAAGATAAAAATGTTAAATTAATATGGTGGCAAAAGATTTTCAAATGTGAGACGTGGAGATAAAAATTAGATTTGCAAATCATGCAAAATCACCTGGAGTGGACTAAGCAAATTGCTCTTATGGCAGAAGGTCATTAAAAAAAAAAAGTGTGAATAAAAGTATGAATTTCCATGCACTGTAGGAGCAGAAGGTTTCTTAAAGTATTCATAGGCAAATGTTCTCCTGAAGGACCTTATTATCAACTAACAGCTGGAAACATATACACATAAGTAAAACCCACATATGTAGTCTTGGGAGGGGTGAAGTGGGGCAATTTTAGGGCAATTTGGTTTCCACCTTCTACAGTAAAACATCTGGTCAAGTTGTCAACATCTGACCTATGTCAATCCTAAACAATCACAAAGAGATTACGGCTAATCTTACTGTTATAGTGCAGAATGTCCAGGGGATGACTGAGGCGGATATTTCTAGCAGGTTTTTGCTACAATCTTCCATCGTGAAGAGAGGTAGAGTTTCATACTCTGTACAAGGTCACAGTCTTCAGAACCTCCCACAAGATCTGTTGGGAGCACTAAGATGTCTTCAGGAATGGGGCTTGTGTGTCCCTCTTTTTTGGCTACGGAAGCCTGCAGCCTAATGCCTCTCTGACAGCAAAGTCACAAAGGTTATATCACCTGAGTAGCCTGAGCTGGAATTAGGCACACTGGGAAAGATAACTGAACCTCAAAGCTTGCAGTAAGACCTGGAGGGTGATTTCTATTCCTCCCAACCTTTCTCTTGTCCACCTTCTTACTCAGCCCGGCTCTTTCCTCACATATGGATACGGCTGTGGAGAGGCCTGTGGACAGAAGTAGGAGGAAAAGACATTTCCTTGTCTGTCTACCAGAAACACCGAAGTCCACGAGTTTCCTTTTGTAGATCCCCAGCATACAACCAGCTTTCTCTTTTATACTATGAATCATAATCGGCCAACCTACGCTTGCACTCCTGCCCAGAAAGTCCTATCGTGCTATTAATATTGAAGAGCACCTGTCCACCAAGCACTTCTGATTTAATGAGAGTCGCAGCAGGCAGTACTATGGCAAATGTACTCAACTGGCTCTCCTTGCTACTTCTTGAGAGATAAGATTTGTGAAATGCAACAATAAATATCCTCAAGGATGTTGCTTATTTTTATTGGAAGTGTGTGTGATGTGGAGGACTCACGCAGAAACTACTGTGCTAAAAATGGAGATGTATATAAAATGCAAAGTCCACCTGGTGCTTCCGAGGGATCTCTTTGCGCCTGAGGCTATCCAGCTCCAACCTCTGGTGTTTCCTCCAACCAGAAGGGAAAAACGTAGGGAGACTCGAAGACCCAAAGTGGTGGCTGCTGCCTGCTGCTTCTTCTGCGTCGTTCTTTCAAGCAGCCGAACAGCTTGGGAAGGAGACCGCCTGCCACCCCCCGCATCCCCTGTGCCTGGGCCCAGGGGGCTGGAGGCGGGAGCTTGGAGACAGTTCCCTTTCCTTGTCTTCCCGGGCGGCTGGCGAGAGGAGGAGCGGCACCGACAGCCTCAGCGCACAGTCCGAGAGTCGGACCCGTCAGAGGCTGCAGCTGCCTGCCTGGCTCTTCCAGCACCGTCTTGTGCAAATACTTGTGTTTTATCATCCTTCCTACGGCTAAGGGTCTGACTGTGTGTAAACTATGGTTCTGGCAGGATTTGGGTGGTTTTGAAACCATGGAAAACAGCAAGGATCTTGAGAGGGCTAAAATTCTGTTAAAAAGCACAGAGCTCAATTCCCGCATCTAGCACTGAAGCACTGAGGCCAGGCCTTCAAATTTCATGTCTTCAGGAATGGGTTACCAGAGACATATAACCGTTGATCATAAACTGCATTTATTTTACTTTATGTGAGTGTCTAAAATATTGAAAACACACATAAAGTACCTATTTATTTCTCTGAGAAGCCTTTAAAATGCCTGTTCTTTCATGGATTGCCTGGATGAGTGAATGAACATAAACCACTAAACATCTGACTCTGAGCCAAGTTTTTAATGGTTATTAAAAAAGATGTACGCACACCTACAAAAGAGCCCATTGTCACATGAGGAAAAGGCATGCAAATGAAGATATCCAACTACAATGGCCATAAAGCATTGATGAAAGGTATTTTATTGACACCGAAATAACCTTGTTGAATTGCAGATTTTGGCTTCATTTCCTTTTTTGTAACCAGTGCAAAAAGCAAAGAAAGGATATGATTTCCTGGAAGCAGGTTTGTCTTATCTGTTAATATATAGTCCCAAGTTTTACATTGGCTGAATATATTTGTATGCCCTTGGTTGGCATAATTTGGGACAAAAATGAGGAGATATCTTGATTTTTCAGGGAGACGTAGCTATTTGGAGAACAAATTCTGGGGAAGTATTCTGGCATTTCTTTAAAGAAATGTAGAAATGAGTAATTTCTAGCCAGAGCATTAGCAGACTGCTTTTCCAGTAGAAAGAATTACAGCACTGAAACTTTCAGTACACGATTTTCTACAGGGAGACTACCTTACAGGCGTTCGTAGGAAGCGAGACAGACAAGCTAAAGTTAGCTTGCATGTGAGACTCCTCAGGAAGAGCGAACTTCAGAAACACTAAGTGATGCAGGAGCTTAATTCCCGTTTTTGAAAGCGGCTGAGGAGCCTGGGCCAAGACGGAGCTCAGAAACACGGGATGCCCTGGGCGCAGAGCGCCCCGCTGCCGGCGCCAGCGCAGGCTGCGCCTGCACCTGCGTCGGTCTGCCGCTCCCTGCTTCTGCCTGCACGGCTGCGTCTCAGCTACTGAGCACCGCTGGGACCTACCCGCTAGACTCTTTGCAAGACTGTGCCCAGGCGGTGCCGTTTTGGGGGCTTCTACGCCATACGTGGCTGCCCTGAGTCCCATGGACTCTCAGTTTGCTGTAGGCTCCTACATCACCTAGTCACTTAGGAAGTTCCCGAAACTTTTACCCTAAGTCTTTATGCTGATGCTCTGAGAAACTGAGGGAGTGGATGGAAGTACCAATGCAAATAAAAATATATGTGTTTGAAGTTTGCCATTTCAATGGAACTGCTGTTCAGTTTGGAGACAGTGCAGCCCATACAAATGCTATAGTGGGAAGGATCCCGTCTTAAATGCTAGAGTGGGAAGCATCCCATCCTAAACCCACAGAGTTGGCAGAATCTCCTCTTGAAATCACAATATTTCTTTCATGAGATGCAAAACATGGGGAAATAAAACTCTGTCAAACTTTTCCTCCACTCTCAATGAGTAACATGTGAAAAGGGAGCGGGGGAAGAAATAAAACCACAACTCTGCACAACAAGAAGCAGAGTCTTCTTGACCCAGCTGACTTCACTAGTTGGTTCCTTGTCTTCTTCCCTTTCCAGAGCTGTCATTGCATCTCGGGTCCTGTAAGCAGCTCAGTCTCATTAAAAGCAGTGTGGTGAAACTGGCCACATCATTATACTCACTCAGACTGAGTTCCTGTAGCCAGCACTTACTGTTCATAATAACTGCCACTTAGGATTTGTGAACCCCCTCTTGGCACCTCCGCATTTTTTTTTTTTTTTTGTCTTACTTAGAAATTTACATGTCTTCAGAACAACTAAAATTCACAAGAACAAACTAATTAATGGATTCCGGTTTTGACAGCTACAAGAAGACAGATGAGAAAGCAACATGCTTCTGGCAGCGTGTTATCAATTGGGAGGCACCAGTGCATTGCCTCTACGTGGCACAGTGAGCTGGAACCGACACTGACAGATGACACAGCCCTTGACAGTGAAGCCTGTACGAGCTGACAGCTCCACTCGCACCCCGGCAGGTCCACATTCGGCACTGGAACTGAACCAGCTTGATTTGCAGAATCCGCTTGCTTTTTTATCTTCCCGCTGAACGTACGGCGCGTAGGATGAATAACATTTTCGGGTTATTTACATTGCGCAGCGGATCCCGGGACCCATGTCAAGTGTAATGAGCAGCACAGTTGTACTATGTGAGTGGTAAAGGTAAATTTAAAAAATTAACAAATATCATTATATTCAGGCCTGAGCTTTGCTCTTCATGTTTGCAGCAAGGTGGCTTCATGAGCAGTAGCACTAATGGAGTGTCTCCTGCTTGGACTCTCCAGTGTCTATTACAGAGCGCGCTCTGAGTGACCTGCTGCCAAGCTGAGGTCCTCATCATGTCCTTCTGCCTTGTGGGATGTCCAGAGTGCAGGGACTCGTCTGCCTGGCTTGCTTTCAGGTGCATACTAACTGGATTTCTCTCCTTTGGGCAGTCACCTATTTTCATAAAACTTGTAAGAACTTGGATCTTTGTGCCCCTTAACCCGCCGCCAAATTTGGATGAAACCAGCCAAGGGTTTAGAAAGTGCAGATGGTGTCGTGGGGTGGAGAGAAGCACTGGATGCACATGCACATACAGGGCATGACAACGTAAGCCTAATTTCGTCTGAGAACAGGGCTAATGCAGTAAGGCCAGAGTTTCTCCACAGCGTACATTCAAGTCATCTATCTACAATCCTAAGATTGAATGCAGTCTGAGTGCAGAGGCCCTGGCAGCCTTATCTAACTCTTCCCTAAGGGCACAGGGAAGCTAGAGGCACCTGCACAAATGCTCCATGCTGCGGTGAATTACAACCCTAGAGCGAATTGCTCTTCGCAGATTAATATGATAGATCTTTCCTCCAGCCCTCCTTTCTCTGTGAACAAATATGAGCTGAGGAAGAGTGTGTCTGCTTTTAAAAGCACACATACTTTGCTGGAACATACTTTATTGGAATCACTGTTCTCTTGTGGATTTAAGAAAATTTTTTTCTTAATGAAGAAATAGTCTAGTCAAATTAGTTTTAATCAGCCTAGATCTTCAAGAAGCTTTCTTTCCTTCATCTCTGATGCTATATATATTTTTTTTTCAGATCACATTACAGAGGAACTGAGAGCCCTATTAAGGGGAAAATCCAAGTTTTATGGTTCCAGTGAGGGGATTTATTGCCGCCAACACATCTTTCTCCCTTGCTCCTCACAGCTCCATGTGGCTGCTCTGCCTGCTTCCATCCTGCTCATTATAGTCTCCTTTGGCCCCTTATAGCAGCTGCCACTGCTCCCTTGGCCTAGAGCTGGGGTGACACAAGCAATAATACTGGCAGAAATGAAAATGGCATTGGGCATACTTGTCCACATTCAGCATCTGTCAACAGGACCCATTTGGGTGATAGATGAGGCTTTATATAGCTTTGTTTGTGCACATGTGCCTCAGAATAAGGCGCTTAACTAGACAGAACATAATTCCACTAGCTTCAGTGGGACTATTCATATCCTTAACACCATGCTCATGTTTTAGGGACTTTGCTGAATGGGGACCTCATTGTGGAACTCATGTTGTATGCATATTTGCCTGTATTTCTCTGTGCTGAGCCTCCCCATGCATGCTATAAATTTAATTTGCTCCGAGTTTGGTGGGACTATGTAACAGGGGGTTCACTCCACACAGTCAGTTTTTAACTGCTTATAAGGGTAAGAGGAGGAAAAAAAGGTCATTAAAAAATTTGGTCCATAAAAAGACAATTGGTTAATTTATTGAAGTGCTTTTCCCCTTAGAGGTCTATGAGGACAAAATCAAGGCTTTCTTCAGACATTGATACCTTCTCTTACTGTTACACGTCCAGGTGTCCTATAAATAAGAGATCTGAGGGAAGTCTTCAGTAAAAGTTGTTTAATAAAAATCAAGATTAACGGGACGTCCCTTTAAGTCAACAAGAAGAAAATTATACTCCTTTTTCCAATTAGCCTTTATGTGTCACATTCCCTTCCCCTAGAAAGCAAACAAAATACAGAGCCTGAGTGACTCCAACTTCTCAGTTAGCTGATATCACTGGGAAAATAGAAAAGCATGTAAGCATGATTATTATTTGTCTTATGCTAACATTTGGATTGTTTTATTCCAACTTTACAGGGAAGGACAGTGAGGCAAAGAGAAGCAATTTCCTAAAGCAACAACATTATCACCCCATGTTTCTGGAATAGGAGCCTGACACCTCTTTTTTTGCTCTAAAGCAATGGCATAAATCACTGGTGGCCTGGAAAGTCAAATTGTCATCTCCACTTGCTCCTTTTTTCTCTTGTTGAGATATTCAGCCTGGATAACTGTCTGATACTGCTTTTTGGGTCAGCTTTTTGGGGCAGAGAGCAGCTAGCAGTTTTGATCTTAGTTAATGCAGCACACTAGATATTGGTGGTCCAGCTACTACTACCTGAGTTGGACCACCTTTGCAGGGAAAGGCTTTTTTTTAGTATGCTACTACTATCCTCGAGCAGAGGGTCATTGCTGAGGCCTTACTCTAGCTGAGCCAGGTCCCGGAACGCATGTACAGCACCAGGTGTTTTTTAAAAGAGAAAACTTACAGAAAAAGATATGTGACCAGATTCCTTCCTCTCTTATTTCACACTGATGAAAATTAATTTTGCATAAGCAAATAAAAAAAAATCAATGGTGTTTTTAATCTATAGATACTAAAAAAAAATAAGAAAAGAAAAAAAAAAGTCTGGGAGTGAAAATATCACATGGATACTGCTCCTGATTTAAGAAAAGTCTCTGCAAGAGCAGAACAAACACTCTGTGGGAGATACTTGGTGGCATTTTAATGGAGTGCCCTGGATGGTCTTCTGCAAAGGTCAGTAGAAACTACTTAGAAACCAGGCCCTCACTTCAATCTAATATGAAATTGAGCAGCGAACAGACTACCCTTCATAATGCACCCTGCAGGAAGGATCTAGGGTTGCTGGCTATTCAAAACTGAAAGTATATAGTATTTTTCTTTTTCTTTTTCTTTTTTTTTTTTTTTTTTTTTTTTTTGATTCTATCTTGATTGTGAGAGTCACATCCTTACCTGGTTCCAAAACAAAACCAGATCACTAAACAGGCAATTTGTGAACTCTGCTTATCTGGGTGAGGAGCTGAATCCAAATTCAAACTAGATCCAGATGAAATATTTATGAGTATGCATAGACAGATATTTGCACAGAGAGACATGGATATAGACAAATTCAGATATCTGTTTTTCTCTTCTATGATCAGACTGTTCTTGGATTGCTCACTTAGATATATTTTAAATGGTTCGTATTTATATTCATGGTGTTGCACATATCCGTGTTCTTGCTGTTTCAGATAGATTTCAAAATATCATACTGAAATTCTTGTAGTCTGATAAAGTTGGATAGCAAACTTTCGTCAATAAAATGAAATTGTACTGTGCAACATCATGAAGGGCTATCCAAGATATTCTTTAGCTTCTTTAAATACAGCACTGAGCATACTGTTCTTTTGCTTTTACATTTTCTAAGCAAGTTCTCTTCAAAAGCCTTCATCATTTACATCCGCAATCCAAGAATACATGCAATATTTATTTACAGCTTTGTTGATCAAGGAAATGTCAAGTAGAAGAAGGTATGGTTGGCCATAAGTTTCTGGTGGGGCAAGTGGCGAAGCTACCAGCCTCATGAAGGCTTTAGCAATTTAGGCTAGTAGGAGTCTAATTTTTCTTGTGTATCCAGATCACAGAGATTAGTAAAATACATATTAAAATTTCAGCCCAGTACACTTTGTGATATTGTCAGCATGAAAAAAAAACAACACTTAACTTACACAAGGGAAAGCTAGCTTAATATTTTCTTGACATTTTCACTCTATTGGCTTCGTCCTGCATTCAAACAGTCAAATGTAGGATCGGTGACCACATAACCCTTTTCTGTAATGGAGCCATTGGTAGAAGGGATACCCATCAAGGGCCATTGAAAGAAAGCAGTATTTCTGGCTCAGGATGTCCCTGAGATGCAAATTCCTGGTAACTTGAAGAGTGTTTGGGGCAAATATTACTCCATTTGCTCTATTCTCAGATTCCTCTGAGGATATCTGCTCTTGGTCGCTATCAGAAACAGGATAGTGGCTACATGGACCTTATATTCTTTTCAGTCCAAGAGATTACAAGCTAGATGTAAATCCATGCCAGTTTAATTTCTCAGACTGTCCTGTAAGTATGTTTTCTGATATTCAAAGTGCATTAGAAGCTCTGAATTCTGATAACATTTTACTCTTTTCTAGATTGCACTGTCTTTTCCTCAATGTGGATTAGCATTTCTTCCTCAGAATTTGTGATGAGTAATCAGACAAAACCTATGCAAAATATTCTACTTGGAATATAGTCCCTGTCCTCGGTTTCTCTGCGTCTTATACATGGGAAGGACTAACATTTTGCATTTTGTGGCAAAATCACACCTGGCATATGGCAAATGGGATTCCACACTGCATGCACAGATTTTGTGCTGTACCTCTGGAAGACAGAAAACAGGAGCTGCAAATGGTGAGGGCACAAAGGGAGAAAGATTTTTCCTCTTCCGGGAGCTTTAAACACTAATGAAGAAATTGGGAAGGTCATCAGTATATATATATATATATATATATATGTATTTAGCATGAGTTTTTCCACAGTAGACTAAGTGAATAAGACATTATCCTGTGGTTAAATAATAGGGCTGAAATTCAAGCCATGCAGCCACAGTTTCCACCCTATTCCCGCCACCCTGAGTACATCCCTAGTAATCCGTCTGTGCTGCTAAATGTATAAGGCTCAAAAGAAAAGTTTACGCTCCCGTTCAGCCCTGTCCTGTCCCACTCCCGAGCCAGTCCATGTGGCAGGTGTCAAGATCCAGCCTCAGCAGTAGGCAGGGCCTGTGGTTCCAGTTCATGTCTAGAAAATGGAAGAAGACTCCTTCTTTTCCCTCTGCAAAATCTGAGTCAGGACCTGTCTTTAACAGTATTTTTAAAGCACCTAGATTAAGAATGCCATGATCCCAGCTGGAAAATTTAAGCACTACTGTAATCTTAGTAAATAATAATCATGTAGCCAGCTTTTTGCTAAAGCCGTTCTGGCAGGAAAGAACAAGATTTTCCATTGCTTTTTGTGAATGCAGTTCTTTCTTAGGATGTTCATCGGAAATGTATATGAGCATTCCATTTCAAGATATTCTCAACAATTTTATTTCACTAGCTATCCGTGTTTACTGTGCTTGTCCTTAATAATATGTGCAGTGTTATATTTGCTATCTGTAATCTCTTTGTTGATTTTGATCCTCCTGAAAAGCATTTTTTCCTCTGACGAAAAGTAACCAAAAGGGCTTTCATTCAAGAAAATATGCAAGGCATCTGAAAGTTTGGGATACGTAGGAGTCACATCCTTTTGTGCAGCTGCGTTTAGCACAGTGGGTGTTTAACTCCTTCCTGCCTCCTGCAAGATAAGGTCAGACTGGTGGGTGCTGCAGCGTAGGCGCCTTGGGGAGAGAAAGGAGAGTTGCAAGGGGCGAGTGCAGCAGAGCTGCAGCTCGTCTGGAGGGAGAGGAGATGGCAGGGGCAGAGAAGGAGCTCTGCGCGCGCCAGCTGCAGTGCAGCAAGCAGAACGCCCCGCTCCGTGCTGCAGCAGCTATGGTGCTCCTGGGCAGGAGGCCTCTCCGGGAACATTTACCTTTCTCCCGAGGCTGCCGGCCTCTGCAGGCTTAACGTACTGCATTCTCACTAGCTATAAATCGTTTTTTTCTTACACAGTATCTGCATGCTACGCTTCTTACACAGCTCTCCTATCCAGCAGTTCTGACCCAAAGGCAAGCTAAAGGCTCTAGAAGATAGTAAGAAAGCAGAGGGTGCTGCTCCAGGAAGGGAGAGAAACCGTTCTCTGATTTTGTCACCTTCTTAATTCCAGCTGACATGTGAGCCAGAGGCCACCCTCGGGCCCTGGCCCCGTGCAGCAGTTCTGCCCTGCACGCTGGTCACGGTTGGTAACAGAGCACAGCTCTGCACACTTTGCACCCCAAATGGAGTTTTCCCCACCCGTGACCCTCCATGTTTGCTCTTGGCTACATTTGTTCACTCTTCCATGGGAGGCTGCAATGGCACAGGTGGAGTGTGAGCGTAGGAAATGCGCAGGCTGCAGCACCAGAAAGTGCTGCGCGGCTCCCCAGCTGGTCTGTGTGGCCCAGATCTGGACTCCGTGGAGGGAAGGGAGCGGCGACATCCTCCACAGAGTCCCCTGCATGCCCCTGCCCTGCTGCACTGGCACAGCCCTGGCACTAAGTTACTCTCTTTGTGCTTGGGCACTTGCCAGGGATCATTACAGGCTCTTTACTCTGCAAGGCGAGTGTAAGAAAAGGCAGGAACCAGTGTCTGGCTCGCCATCAAAAAGATTTCAGGCCAAATGACTCACCTCTGGAGGAGTCAGGCAGAGCTTTCCAAAGGACATGACTTACAAAATTATTTATTTATTTTTCAGGGCTTGCTGAGCTTTTTTGAGATCTTCAACAGTAAACCTGCTTGCAGAAAGAACATGGACTTCCAGAGCTTAAGGACAGACTTCATAAATGGTCACTTGTATAACCAAAGAAGAGAAAGCAGCTTTTTAGAATATTATTGTTTCTCACATTATAAAAACTTGATGCTTATTTACGTGAAGATGACAATAAGCCTTTGCCTCTGGTTATAAACACACATCAGCTGTGAAAGTATCCATCCTGAAAGAGAGAAGTTTGCTTCTTGTGAGAGCCCTCTCCTCTTTTTTCACTTAGTTCTTTAGTGGGAGCTTTGCCAAAGAGGTCACTAGACAGTGGTCTCACAACACTGAGAGTCATCTAATGTACTTAGTGTATTCATAACTCTGACTGCTTTCTGAATATATTGCTAGAGACAGACCAGAGTGTTCAGGAAAAGGCTAAACTGATAAAAATGCGAACATCCATTACAAATAGCTAGACACAGAGTAGGATGTAATACATTGTATTACTGCGAGCATAATTCTAAAATTGCATTATCTTAAAAATCTTCTCCTTCTGTGCAATAGTTCTGACCTTAAGTCCCTCAAGCATTTCCTGCAGTTTATTCCTGAGAATAAACTGTATTTATTCCTGAGAATAAACTCATAATTTACTGTGGAACACACTGAAATGAACTGGTACATTTGCCCCAAATCAGGGAGATTATCCTATGTGATCATTCCAAAGAAAGGTTTATATTTGCCATAATATTATACTCTGTGATTTTCAGGAAGAACCTCCCCAGTGAATTAAGACGACAGAAAAAAATTTAAAAGATACTGATATTTTCTCCTTAGAGAAGTCATATGACTGATTTATTGAGTAATTTGTTCTAAAATGGTTTGCAGCCTCAGAACAACCCCTTTTATATGGGACAGGGAATGATTTGATATCTATCTATGATAAAACTGCAGGCTGAATATTGTTGCTGCTTCACTGAAATAAGACTTGGAAGAGCCTGAATTTAATATTTTTAAAAGCAGCAGTACCACTTTGACACTTTCGGGATAGTTTGCAAGTCTATTTTTAATTAACTGATTTTGTTATAGATACTATAAGTACAACTAAAACATATTTACAAAAAGCTTTTGTGTTTAGAATTTCAAATTTACTTGTAAAAACTTTGCAAAAGTGTTGGCTAAATGGAAAGTTGCTTTTGCTATTTTGAGTGTTAATTGGGCTTTTGTTGTCACAATCAAGAGCAATAGCAGAAGCTGATCTAAAGCAGCTTCTTGCAATCCACCTTACTGGTACTTACAGATGGCATTTTCACTACTAGTGGCCTGATTTACTCATTTCACTAGGTTTACGTAGGATTGCTATGTTGTAGAAGCAAAGGAAAACCATAAATAATGCGCAAATGTCCTAATTATAAGGATAAACATGCCAAAGAAATTAAAAAATATATTTTACCAATCGACTACAGCTGGAATTACAATTCCTTGTAATTGTGAAATTATAAGGAATTGTAATGGTTTGATGGGCTAAATTATGCATTTTGTCTAAACAGAACAAAGCAAGCCAAATAAATAAGACTGCTTTCTGCAGTAGCTCTTGTACTGCAACTAATGCAAGGCAGAAGTGGCAAATATTTAATGGATATTACAAATACTTACCTTTTAGCAGCTGCCAAGGCAGCGCGGAAGAAAGCAAAATTGCTGTGCAGATAAGAAGCTTCATGTCTTTACATCTGGAAAGCGGATACAGCAAAGAGAACGGCGGGGAAGGTTTCACCCAGGGCACGAGGGGACCTTGGCCGGGAGCAGGAGCGCGCGGGCCCGCGGGGAGACTGCTGCTCCGGGTGGTGCGGAGCCCCGTGCTCGGCAGCACCACGCTCAGACGCGCTGCTCTTTCCCCATTCTTTGTCCCGGGAGCCGAGGAGGGGGGAGCCGTGGGGAAGGTGGGATGGCCAAGAAGCTCAGCTACATGCAGGTGGTCCTTACCGGGCTCTGCTCCTGTCACCAGCATCAGGCGGACACCTCCTCTGCCGCTGTCTAAAGGCAACCCTGCGTGGGGCATGCAGGATTGGGCGGAGACGGGCTTCTCAGATTTTGGGGATTTGGGCACCTGAGGAGGAATTCAGATCAATATTAAGGTACCTTCATTAACGGTTGTAAACATGAGTGTTTAATGGCTAAGCCTTCAGCTGCTGGTCTGGGTGACTGCAAGCTGCTCACAGGTGCTAGGTCACGTCTGCCAGCCCTCGAAGATGTCCCAGATACCACAGAACATCTAAACTAACACCACGTGCCTATAGTTAGATAACTAGATTAAGCCTCAGGTGTCTACATGGAGATTCCTACAGGTAATCAAGGTATCTGGTCTCCTTGTCTATACAGTCAATGGAGACCTGAATTTGCTCTGCACTGTCCACTGATAGTCTTGACTTGGCCTCTGTTTACAAAGATGGGAGCTTAGATGCCTTCCTTCTGCATAGACACCTAAACTTATGTGTCTGAGTCTGGAGCTGAATGACACTCTGAATTCTGATTTCAGTTCTGAGGGTTTTGTTTGTTTTTGGCTTTGGTTGTTGTTTTCTCATGGAGAATGACCCAGTATTTCATGCTGACTAAATTGAGGTAATATCTAAGATGCACACAGTTTGAGATTAAATCGTTCAACAGTTGTCAGCTTTGAAGTCTAGCTTGATGGTGGCAGAAACGGCCCATTCGTCTGTAGCACACTGGCAACGACATGATCTACTTACCACAAAAGAATACAAAAAGCAAACTATTAATTAAATGCTAGTGTCCAGGTTCTGTTCCTGCTGGTTTGTGAACAGAGTGGAAAGCAGTATTTCTTTCAACTGAGGTTTTGCTGTCTGTCACTGCAAGATAGCTAGTTTTTTTCAGTTTACCAGAACGTGGCTATACCAGGAAGTATAGGAAATGTTCTTGGCGCTTGGTCACCTGGTTCCAGCCAAATCTCTCTGTTCCTCAGCTCTGTCAACATCAAACTGGATTAGAAATTTAACAGATGCATCTGCCTGACAGGTACTATTAATGGATTTCTTCATTTCCTAGTGATATTGTACTTTAAAAGACAAAAAAAAAAGAAAATTTGTCCATTTTGCCTAGGCACTGATTGCAGATTAGAGAAACAGCAGAAGGAAATAAAAAATATCATTAGACTGGACTGACCTTCAATAGTCTTGGCTGTGTGAAGAAGAAATGCCAGTGGACTAAGTTTGAAAGCTGAATTACAAAGTGCAAGTTGTCTAAGTAACTTTATTCACTTGGGCTCAGCTTGCAAAGCTTGGCAATTAAGTAGGATATGTGGTCCCAGATCTGGGTCTTGTAATGGGCAATTATCTTTGGATAGAATTTGTATTTCCTATTAGAAATATGTATTTATGAAAAGTTGATTCTAAGTATTTTTCTTCCTGACTCAGAACAATTAACCAACATTATAAAAATGTAGTGTTAAGAAGTATATAAGAAGTGCATTTTATAGCGTGCAAATAACAGCCATGTCTTTTAATGTGCTTAATTTTACCAGCCTGGCTTTCATATGTTTTAAGAGCTGTAAACCTCATCGTGGCAGTTTAAGAAATCTACCTTGCCAGAGGAGTATAAAAACTCTGTAAAGAAAAATTAGGGCTCCGTTACTTTATTTTTGAAAATCAACATCTCCAGTTTTGGCTGTTTGAGATTATTGTTACCTACTCTACTGCAATATGAAAGTGAAATCACGCAACGAAGAACGTGCTAGAATGGGTGAAATATTTCCCCCTTCTTCTTGTTGAACTGTTCCTTGTAGTTAAAAGAAGCATAAAATGTGCAATTGAATCCTGGTCCGCTGATATTAAGATCCATATCTTAATACAGATCTATATCTTAAAATGGATCTTACATACATAGCCATACAAACAATGCTGTGGTGAAAACTGAATACATTCCTGAAACCTCTGAGAACCCTAATAAATAGCCTTGGTCTACGCTAGCTAATAAAACTTTTCTAATTAGGCATGGTAGAAAGGTTAAAGGAGAGCGATAGAAAGAAATACCTTTTGCCTCATGCTATGGGCTTAGAAATGCAGTGACATCATTCTATTGCCAGGCACTAGAGGAGATCATAAAAGGATATAATTGTTCCTTGCTCTTTTGATTGAACTCCAAAACTATATCAAATAACACTTAATTATGCACATAGAAAGTCAGCGCGGAAGGGGACCCAGAGCTGAGAGCTCAGTGTAAGCAGAAGCATTTAATAATTATACAACCCCTGTGAATGCAAACAGATAAGTTGCTGCTAATTAGTCTGCAGTTTTATGCTTGTAATATCATAAGTAAATCTAGTAAAAATTCGTCATGAGCCCGAACATACAGTTTCACTATAGCTCCATATGGTACGTGCCCTCCGATTGCCCGGCACGCTGGCTCGCCGTTTGAGGGACACATTTGATACGTGGCCAAGTTTAAAGGTCTCCTGGAGGTAAAACAATGCCCACCCTTTTACAAGGGAATCGTTGTTGCTTAACAATAAAGCTCTCTGGCTGATTTGAATGTCAACAATTCAGAAAAGTTGATGTTTGGAGCCATCAAATAAAATGTTTTTGTGAAACAGTTTATTATTTCAGTGGTAATTATTTGAATCATTCATGGTAAAGGATGTTTGCTAATGAGAGCTTGGCTGCTGTAAATTCCAGGGAGACTGAATGCTCTTTGTGCTGACAAAAAGGCCCAAATCACTGGAGAGCGACTGACTGGACAAATCATTCATCTATGCAAATGCCAGCCGAAATGGTCAGATGCATTTATTACCCTCCTCATTATAGTAAACAAGGCAGAAATCGTGACTGGCAGTTATCAACTTGCCCTGAAGTGTGATTTGTTCTCCTACCACCATTTAAATGAGAGGAAGAAAGGCAAGCCACTGGGGACTTTGTGGGTTTATAAAAGAGTAAATGTCACATAGCCCAGTGCTTAAAGACTTTTGATTGACAAATGTTTTATTTGACATATCAAACAATAATGGTTTTCATATCAAATAGTCCATATTTGTTAGCATAAATTTAACCCCTGAAAGAGTGAGAACTGATTTTTTCAGAAAGCTCTGGCTCCAGATGCAAAGTTACATTACAAGCAAGAAGAAGCTTTTTACCTAACTGGTTACAGGTAAGAAGAAACTCTGTACCTAACTGGGTAGATTGGAAAGACTTGCACAGCATTATGGAAAAAAAAAAAAGAGGGGCTTCAAATGAACTGCTGCCTTACTTGCATTAAGCATGCATATACCATCAGAAAGGGCAGGTATAGTTTACATCAGAAGGAAACAGAAGAGTGATTCTTTCCCTAAAGAAGTGCAGTACAAAATCATGTCCTGTGTTAAACAGGAAAGAAATTACTTGTGACTAAATGATGTGTTTCACATCATTTGCTGATGTCTTTTCACCTCTGTCGTGCACAGACTAATAGAAAATGCATGTGTGGCCTGTCCTGGTATGGATGTACATGGCTATTACCTGAGAATGATCTCTTTGGCTTTATAGAAGTGTGAAGACAATCTCTGAGCCAGCTCCTTTAATTTTTTTTTCCATCCAAAACAGTAAATGGGGTCTCAAGAATGAGATCTTGAAGCTCAGGAAAAATGAGAGATCATTAAGTATACTAAGAGGAGAAAAAATCTCTTTGATCATGACGTTTTGGCAAAAAGAAGGAAGGAAAACCAAACAGATCTCATCTGTCCATAGCTCCTAGCATATGCATACCAGTGAACTGGGATTCTTCAGTCCAGGTAGACTGATAGGGAAACACTAAATGGAAAGAAACTAGAAAAAGCATAGGGAAAGGATGATTTGGGTTAGCTGGTAAATCTAATGTTGTTTTAATAATAGTATAAATGTGAGTAATAATGCTTATTATCTAGCATGATAGAGTGACAAATTAAAAACAAACAATGTCTCTATAATGCTTTATGGCTTCCGTGAATCAAACATTAACTGATTCGTTTTCTCATTAGCCCTGTGAAGCAGCATCATTAATCCTCTTCCGCGATGGCAGCACATCTGCACACCCGGCAGAGAGGTGACGGATACTAAGGTCAGGCAGGTGGCTGTGGCACACCTAGGTGTAGCACCGGTGCATCTGCTTTCCTCCTGTGCACACAGCCCTTACAGTGCCAGGACTGCGGACAGAGACATTTATTGCGTGCTGAAAATGGATTTCCACAGCATTTAGTTTTAGCGAATACCTCTGCTATTAATATTTAAAGGTGTTAACATCATAAGAAAGCACATCTTATCACCATAGCCAGCACGACTGTCTGGGTATAGAATTTCCACTCCAACCTGAATTAAGGAGTTCCTGTATCCCATTTGTGGAAATGGCCAGGCCTGGCGTTTCAGAGTCATATCTCTGGCCAATTGGGCTGCACTGCCTTGCGTACAGGGGGAAAAATCCTCCACAGATATCCTGGAACCATAAAGGTATCCGGTGAAATATACTTCAGGACAACAGGCTAGAAACATTCTTGTTGGCTAACCCAGCAGTAGTGTTTGATTTCACAACCTCAGGCTAAGAGGAAGGTCAGAAAGTGATTACTGCAAGTACAGGGTGTGAGGGGGGAAAAGTATTCCTAATTTTTTTTTTCTAATACAGCTTCTAATATTACATCTAAGTGGTCCCTTGAATTACAAACCTAATGTAGTCTCAGCCCATCTCAAGAAATAAAAAGTCATTTGTTACCAACATCCTCTTTATAAACACGTTGAGAGTACCCCTTCCGCCTTGGGATCAACCCAGTTTTTATTCACAAGAGTTGCTGTTTCTCCTCCCTCCTACCCTTCCTGTATTCCCCTTTTAGCATCCCGCTGCTCCCAATTCCTTCCTCTGTTGCTCAGAAGCTGCTGTGGGGAGAGGCTCCCATTAGGTGGCTGTTCTGGCCACCATCAATGTCCTTCAGAGCTGCCACGTCATCCTAGAGCCGTTGCTTCTGCAGGTCTTCAAGGTGCTGTCACAAGGGACAGATTTAATATTCGGGGGAAGAGGCAGGTAAGTGGTTAGCAGCAGAGACAGGGCAGAGCAATGGAGCCTTGTAAAAGCCACAAGCAGCATTCTTGGCATGCAGGATTTTGCAAGGGAAGGGAATGGGCAAGGTGCTAATGAGGCAGGGAGGAGCACCTGCTCTTCAGTGACATTGCTGGCCTCCACCATCTCCACTAGAAAAAAAGTTAAAGAGGTTGATTGTTATAGTTCAGGAGGGTTTCAGGATTAATTTTCAGGAATGTGAAGTAATCAACATTTTCTCAAGCAGTTAGTATGTTCAGTCAATAACAATGCCACCTTCAGGACTATGTGCCCAGAATAAGTGATCGCCAGGAAGCGGGCGACAGAATAACACTCAGTCTGAAGGATTATAACAATAAGAGAGGGGGGGGGAAAAAAACCACTAGCACCGCTGAATCCTCTTCATTAATGCATACTGAAAGGTAACAGCAGGCAGAGGAAGAACTGTTTCATTTTGGCAGTTACTCTGAGTAACGCGGCGTCCCCTCTGTGCGGCGCAGTGAGCTACACGACTCGCAGTTCTCTGGGCAGCCCAGGCATCCCCAGCCCGCGCAGGAACTGCAGATGTCACTGCAACTTCAGGCTTGCCTTGATCCACTCAGTAAGCAAAGCAGCAGCAAGAAACAGTAAGAAAAGCTTTGGGTGCCTGGAAGCAGAGAAACCAAGTAGACAAAAAGACCAGAATCAAACCAAAAACTGCTCTTTGGGCAAATCTCCCATATTTAAAAGCTAAGACTGGGATAGCTCTGCCACTAAAAAGGATATTCCAGTGTTCTTAGCACCTGCACGTTGTTTCCCTGCTTTCTGGATGCACCAATTAATTACAGGCACAGTAACTCACCGGTAAATCTCAGACATGACATGTTGGAGGAAAAAGCTCCGGGAAGAACCGACCTACCTAAGATCTTCCTTAAGCTGACTTTATTATGAGGTAATTCCAGTCACTTCAAAGGAGCTATCCTCATTCAGAAGTGTATAAATCAGTACAGAAGTAGGCCATATATTTCATATATATATATATATAGTCAAAACATATTTAAGAGTCATAATTATGTGAAATCATTGGCTGATGTGCTGAATAGCCTGAAAATGAAAGGAGAATGGAACAAATGAAACAACCTTTGAAGACATTTTTTATCTTAAAAATTGTTTCTAAGCCTGATCTGTAACCAATACAAAGATATTAATACCAGCCCTTTTATTATGCAGAACTGTTTCACCACCTGCATCCAAATTAGCATAACCATCTATTTCCATGTGAGCAGGAATTCATGCTAATTGTACATTAATTCCTAGGATGAATAATTGAGGCATCAGATGCAACAGCTCAAAAAACTAAATCTTGTTTAGCACTAAAGTAACAAGTTTTGAGCCATAAGTTAATCAAGAAAAGTATACAAAGGTCTTCATTAACATATGCAGAATTAATCCACAGATGATAAAATCACAGAACATGTAGCTTTAATAGTGTGTGACTCTATCATACTTAGCTCACTCTGGTCACATCGATATCTTTAAGGTTTCGCAGCTCACTCTGGTCACATCGATATCTTTAAGGTTTCGCAGCAGTGGTACTTTCTTAGCTAAGAACCATTGTCATTCAGTATGCTTTGCATCCTGTTTCCAAAATGATAATGTGGTGTAGATCTGGAAAAGGAATTATTTTTAAATAATGCCCAATTTTTCTTGTTTTGGATCCAGTAGCATTTATTTCTGCTTCCCTGTATTTCTCCCTGGCAATGTGGCACAGAAAACTTATATGAAGTTGTTCTGATCATTGCGATTTCTCTGTATACAAACATATGTCACACCAAATCCCAGGAGGAAAATACAATGTAAAAAGCCTAAAACACACAAAATAGAAAGGAGCTACTCAAATAAACTAAGCCAGAAAAGATTGGAGAAATACTTGTAACTAATACCTCTAGCTCATTTTTGAATGGCTCTAGGATGGAAACAGCTCTCAGCTCACTGAGGTAGAAAACTCCAGTGTAATTGGTAGGCAAGAATGTAAAAATTCTAATTCTTGGCTTTTATGTGCCAAATGTCTGAATGCCAACAAGACATCCACACTCACCTCAGGTGTTACTCAGTCCAGTTGTCTCTGCTACTGCTCGGTGTGTATTTATACAAATATGAAACAAATTCATTCCTGAACGGAGAGTGCTTGGGTGAAACATCTGGCTGTATTATTTGCTATTTGCACTGTATCCTCTGTGCATTTATATGACAATCACATATTAAAACAGATCACGAGTGTTTTCCACAATGGTGTGTATGTGTATGTATGTGAATGTATTACAAGCACAGAGTGGTTTTTTTTTTTTTTTTTGCTGTTCTAGTTAGAAGTTGAAGTTCATTAAGTATCTCCTAAAATTGGCTGTTATAAGCTTAAATACTTAGGGAAGTGGTAGCCTCTTCTCTTCCACACTATCTGCTGGAAAAGAAAACCAAATAGGCACAACTTTGGAGACTCTGGCAAATTTTACATACCAGCCTTAGCAATATGGGCGAGGGGTTCTCCATATGCTCTCCTAGCTTGCTCTGTATTCTGGAAAACCACTTGAATGACAAATTCATCTGCATGACCTGAAGCCATTTATTTTCAGCTCTGGGAGGAGTGAAGTGCTGATGAATAGACCTTCTCTATTTGAGAAGATATGTTCCTTTTTCTTTGCCCTTGTTTGCTCAAGAGGACTCATTAGGTTAACTCACTAGTTAACAAAGAGGGCACTAGGTCATTAACTGCCCAAGTTATGGTAGATTTCCCATGACTGTTTTTTGACATGGTTTGTAAACTATGCTTCTGCTGGGTCTGGACATATAGAGCTCACAGCATTTCTGTCTCTAAAATTCAGAAATAATTTTGTTTAAGCAGCAAAATTAGATGCTGAATTCTGTTACATGTTCTAAACTGTTCCATCACAAAGTAAGCTTTATGATTTGCTTTGAAATGTATTGTATCTTTCTCTTTTTTAAAAATAAAACACAGCAAATATTAAAGCCTCATTAATTTTTGTGGGTAAATTTTCATGTTTCCTTTAATACTTTTGGTTATACTTGCATGCAGTATAGAAAGGTACTATATAAAGCACATGATTTTACTTTTGCTTACATGACTGAAAACAGCTTTTTGGCATGCTGTGGATGCATATGATGTTTTTGAGAGAAAATTTTTGCACATGTGATCATTTATGTTGGAAACCCAAGACAACAATTCAAAAACACAGATAACTTCATCCAGCATTCACTGACATTGAAAACAATGCTCCCATTGATCTGAGTGAAATATTGATAAGAAATTCATAGTACTTCTCATAGTCCTCCAGGTTTTGAACCTTTGGGTGGAATCATCTTATTGTTTGGCTCTGCACCTCTTCAGCTCTGCTGAGCTTTGATTTGACTGATCTTGTCACTGTGAAATGTGGCAGCTGTGGATGAGCCACAGGCACTTTTGTAGCCATGGAGTACAACTGACCTATAAAATATCGCTGGTCACACGAACTCTTATGAATGGTTTAAAATAGTTACGTGATGCTTGATGAGAGATTAACAATGTCTTTTTGTGACGCCAAATGACATATCTCTATTGAAATCAATACAGCTCAGATCTGCAAGCACTAAAGTACTGCGCTGCAGATGTACCTATTCCCTTAGGTTTTGTGCCAAAAAGCCCCACAGTGTGGCCAGTATAAACACCCATTTCACACCTACTAGTCCTCTGGTCCCTGCTGCCAATCAGTTGGAGCAGCCATTCTGCAAGAAAATACGAAATGACTGATGTATTTCTCAAGAAAAGTAGTGGAGCGACAAAGGGGACCTTCCGCTGATTAACAATATGTGGCGATCAATATAATGGGCTTGATAAAACACAGAGTCCCGCTGATTATTGGAAGGCTTCCTTCATCCTGAAATTACTCTAAAACGTTCAAATGTGCCTTGCAGCCCTCTGGTTGTTATGAAGAGGGGATGGATTCTCGGCGCTTCCCGAGCTCGCGTTCCTGTGATAGCGCTGCGCCCCCCTGGCAGCCTGTGAGGGAGGCCTGGGGACCCGCGCACCGAGAGCACGGCAGGAGCGCTTCGCTTTACAAATCTGACATCGGGAGGCTGAAGCCACGGCTCCGGTTTGAAGAAAGCAGCGGCTTTGCCAGAATTGCCTCTGGGAAAGTTTTTGTGGCGCAGACACCTGGAGCGTTGACTCGGCAGCTAGAAGAGACAAATGGCGGTAGCCCAAGGGCTAAGGGAATTTCCTGAGTATTCTTCCAGTTGTTAGTCAGGTTTCAGTGTTACTGGGTATCTTACCAAAACGCTATATGGGTTTTGCATTCCCCCTCTTAAATTTCAGTTGGAAGCAGCAGCAAGCTGTGCTACGTCAACACAAAAGCTTAATAAGATTGTATCTGTCTCTTTAGATCCCCGTATGAAGCCTATTGCTGGTTAAAATTAGCATATTATCCTTACTGGATCCTACTGCTGCTGACAAAGGATTCTGACTTAAAACTTGCCCACAGATTCTTGCAGAACAACCTCCTTGTATACAGTAATTTTTTTATCTCAGATCCCCTAATGCTCATTAAAAGCTTCATGAAGACTTCAGTTAACATACCCTTTCAAGGCTTTAGGATTATTGCTCATGAGTGTATTTCTGCAGCAAGATAAAAAACAAAGATTTAAAACCATGATATGCGCATGTAATACTGTATTTTGGGAAGTTAGGGTTTTCTTATTTTTGCTTTTTTCTTAAAGCTTAATTGCTTACCATGCAGAGTACTTCCACAATGAGGGCAGTGTTTAGCCACTCAAACACTGAAACTTATATTCATATAATGTGACAATATATATTAGCTCCTTCACAGAAGCTATAGCAAGACTTTGCCCTTGGCCCAAATGAGTCTATACTCTAAATTTTGTGTGTGACCTGCTGAGTACCCCTGCCAAGCAGCACGGAGGTAGTTGGATGAAGTAATGCAGTGGTTTTGTCATGCATAATGTTTAAGCATAGACTTATATTGTGTGGCATTTTTATTTTTTAAATAAAAAAATCAGGAGAAAAAAAAAGGAAGACAAAATGTAGCAAGTATGATAGCCTACCTGATATGGTGTTTTCATGGAGCATAGCAGGGAGAGGGTGCTGTGTAAAGTACTGTGAAATGAAAACAAAAACAGCTAGTGAATAAAAAAATTCCTCTGGGAAAAACAAAGGAATAGAATTAACTACTCCCCTATCTCCAGTTCAAGCCCACACAGAAACTGCTCTCTCGCTAGGTCCAGGTATTGAAAATACCAACACACGTGTTTAAATTTGCTCAGTGAAGAGTCTTAGTATACTTTAGGAGACCAGCACACTCGGTATACTGTGCAGTGCGAAACGCCGTGAGGTGTTTGTCACGTGCAGTTGCTACCCTGGGACGGGAAGCGAAGGATGCCGGGGAAAGCAGCTCCCGCCCTGGCACCAGCGCTGTGCATGTGCACTCCGGGCCGCTTTGCCGTCAACACTCACCTCGCTCTGTTCCATTAAAAATAAGACGCTGATTAAAAAGATGGCATTATATTTTGGGCTGAATCTAACACTTAAAAGTATAATGCTTTGCAAAGTGATAACAAAATTCGGATCAGTTTCCTTCTGGGAGCAGAAAGTGATGACTTGCCACACAGGGAGTTTCTTGCATGATTTGTTTACCTGCAAAATGTTTTCGCAGCCCGTACGCTAGAAATACCAACGCAGGCCTCTAGGTTCTGCGCCCGGGGTGAAGCGTTGCCTTGTTTACAGGAGCAGCTGTCTCCTCACTCGTTACGCCAGGCCCAGGGAAGCTGTATTCCTCAATAAGCAGACCCTTCATTCTCACTAAAAATCCCTTTATGTACATTTTCAAAGAGCACCTTACCTAGGAAAGTGGATCTTAACATCTTTCATGGATTTAGAATAGAAAGGATAAAAGAACTCTGGAGCTTCAAATGCCAGGCACCAGAGGCAACTTCCTGGCATCTCTGCCTCTTCCTACACTGAGCTTCACTCCGAGCACTTAAATTAGTCACCATGTTGGTGGGCTGTGGTGACGAGAAAGTCCAAATATTTCACTGTAGGTCCAAGACTGGCCACCTACCTTGGGAGTCGAAAGTAGTCGATATGTTGCTATTCCTATCGGTCCCTTACGTGAATGCATCTATAGACATAGACATGTCCTGACCACACTTCACCAGGCCAGGTATGTGGCCCTTTCACGCCATACAGCTGTTTTTGCAGTGATAATATCCTCTTTGGTTTCAGTAAGAGGCAGATTTCCCCTACAGAGCAAGCCATAGGACCACTTATCATAACGAGCTAGGGGGGAAGGACGGTGCTCTTCACACGTTATGAATTTGGTGACTACAAAACCAGCCTGATTAACACCAAGAAGATGAGTCTGGCTGATATTTTACAAAGATGAACAACAGCAGGTTTCTGTGCTCCTCTCCCAGTGTGCTTCATTTCAACACAGAGACACTGTTTCTGGGACATATTCTATTCTGTTTCATTACTGACATCTATCTAGAGATAGGTATGAAGTGTCTGCGTGGTGTAGGTCACTGGAAATTATTAGCTGCAGATGCGAGTATAAAAACAGATCAATTGATTTTGCATAGGCTGAGGAATGACAATTTGACAGTAAACTGGAGCACATGCTGCCATAGGCTGAATCTGAGACGGCAACCTAGACCAAAAGGCACTGCCACCCAGTATCTTCCATCCCTTTTAGTAAAAACCAGCCGCATTTTAAAGTGCTACCTGCAGTTGGACACCTGCTATGAATAAGGATGCGGGTGGATCTGTAACTGCTCTGGCCTGGTAAGCATTTGTTCATCATGAGATACACATTATATGTGCTGTCTGAAAGTTAGGGTATAGCCCATGTTAAGGGGAGAAAGTCATGTGCTTTCAAATGGTGACTTATCCTTTAAATCTTTGACATTCGTCATAAGAATGAATGGGATAGGCTGAATCACCTGAAGGTACCTGTGTCTCCCCACTGGTTATAGAGCGAGCCTACAAGATTAGATTAGATACCTAACTTTCTGAAGCCTAAATTTAAATAAATTGAATCTGAGTTATTTCCTCACTATGTGAGCTGGAGGATAAACTCACTGAGGAAAAAACATCCCAAATCCTTCTCTCTTCTGCATCAATATAGAACTCAATCTCTATAAAGTTTAAAAAACAAACACTTGGCTGCTCTGTAGCTGGCTGTCTTCCTTTCCTTGACAGCCAGTAGACAGTAATAGGAGCTTCTGAAGGAGAAATCTTCAATAGGTCTGCTTAAACGTGTTCCCTTGCTCTTCACTGACCGGAAAGGAAGGATACTAGTGTTAATATGCGTAAATGTATGAGTATTTGTGTGTGCATATATGAGTATGTATATGGCCTACAAATGACATGCCTGGCTCGTCTGTTCATAGAAGGCTGTTATGTGCTCTGCCACTACAGTTACCAGTAAAGAAGCATTCTCAATGTATAGGCTTCTACGTGCAGAATTGATTGTAATTTTATAGAATTTTAAACGATTAAAATATTATGCAGAAAGTCCTGTGGATACCAAGTATTTTGCATCTTTTCTGGTTATTTAAAATTCACTTTTCAATACCTAATCAATGTTAGCATCAATATTCTTCTACCATAACTGATATGTATTAGTTCATATGCTAGTCATACCACTACGACATAAAGTCACGCAATCATGCTGTAAAGTCATATGACTTTATGTTGCATTTACAAATGTTTAAACTTAATTTGTTCAAAATTTATACATGTTAATGTCTGTACAGTATAATGTAATATTGTTTAAGGATTGACTATAAAGTGAGAAAATTTGATCCTGAAGTTTTGCAGCTCACTATTTGGAAAAGAATATATATATCTTTTTTCTATTATGTCTCACATTAAAACAAACATAAAGTGACTCACTCCTAGTGTCTAAGTTGCAGATTTCCTCCCTAAACTCAGTTTTCCACTTGTTCTATTTACTTGCATGTGAAGTTAACATGTGAATACAGAAATCAGAAATACTGATGTCACCAGAATTTTCCAAAAATTTTAAGACTGAATAAGCGTATCCCAAGCAGCAACGAGAGCTGCCAAAACAGCACCCCTTGTCGCAAGAAATGCCATTAGGGCAACTCGCCCTGCATCTCTAGCATGGCACGTCGTTGGAGGCGCGAGGAGCCCGCACGGAGCGACAGCCACTTTCCTGACCATCGCAGGCCTTGGAGGCAGCAGCTAGGAGGAGACACGGCTGCTTGGGCAAGCGCGGCAAAGCGAGGCGCGTGGAAGCAAAAGCTGACGTTTGTTCTGCGCTCTGCCAGCTGGGGACCCAAGAGGAGCACGACTCCCTGCAGCGCGCGCTCGTTAAGCCCAGTTAAGGCCAAGGCTGCCCTCATGACATGCCGGGGACTCAAGGCGTCACGTTAAAAGGAGCATGAGGTTGGCTGGCGCTAGGGCAAGATGGCACTGCCCGCCCACGGCTCCGTGGTTTAGCCACCACGTCAGGCAGCCTCTCCACGGCCCAGCTCAGCGGCTGTCAGCCAAGGGTACAGGTCGCCATTCTGAGGGGCAAGGTGGAAGCAGCCGCAGCGAACCCCGCTGCCTCTCCCGCAACGGGGCGGTTAGGTCACGTGAAACGAGGCCAAGGCAGCCTCTCACACTGACCCCAAGGCACCCGCAGGCCACAACGCGCCCGCCCTCAACGGCCATAACGCCCCGCCCTCAACGGCCATAACGCCCCGCCCACAACGGCCATAACGCCCCGCCCACAACGGCCATAACGCCCCGCCCACAGAGGCCCTAGTGCCCCGCCCACAGAGGCCCTAGTGCCCCGCCCACAACGCTCCCA
>VZSV01000006.1:8791560-8808842 GCA_013398735.1 Nothocercus julius | reverse complement strand
GCTATGTATTTGGGGCTTTCCACATTTGTTCGTTGTTATTTAAGGTGTCACCTGGGCGTCTTGGTGAGTGGAGAGTGTGATACCCAACTCTACATCCCAGTAGCTGCTAGGGGGAGGTTTGCCCAAGCAGGCAGCAGCCGACCGCAAATTCCACGTGAAGATGTGGAAAGGTGATAAATACATCACTGGAGAAAAGCCAGGGAGATCAGCACACCTGAAATGTGCATTGAGGGTAGTTTTAACTGGGGATTGTTATGTTTTGGGGCCAGAGGAAGAGCATTTTGCTGTAATTGAAAGGGCAGGTATTCAATATGGAAAGCGGCACAATGTCAGTGGATAGGCCTCACATAGAATGAGTTGTGTTTTGCTTTGCTTTTCCCTAGAAGTTCACCTGTTGATTGACACAAACTAGGAAACAGCCTGATGCTAGGGAACAGACTGTTCTATGCCAAGACCAACCCCAGACTATAGATGAATAGCAGGATCCTCGGCAGAGAAGGCAGGGTGGACACCTCAGAGCTGCTAAGCAAAATTCGTCTCCTTTAGACTGTGACACTAAAGTGTTTAATGAGCACTGGTCTTAGCAGGAAGGAAGAGTCGGTCAATAAACTGAGTAGTTTGAAAGTGTTGGGCTTTGAATGTTTTGCTGCTTAGGACAGCATTACAATATTTCACATAGATTGTCATAGCTTTATGTTGGTTTTCAAACTCTAAATTTATGCGTTTCAGATGTGTAAAACGGCTACCTTTCTAATGCCAGATCACGTTGCGGGAAGAAACACGCCAAATATAACATACTTTAAATTAGGTCCTAAGAGCTTGTGCATTTTTAACAGTACCTCCGAATTTCAACAATGGTATAATATAGAAATTCATGTCGAAAAATGGTAACCACTACTAAAATGCTTCATTTTAGCTTGTAAAGTATGGTTCTGGTATTCCCTCTGCGCGTTAATGTACAAAGATAATTAAGAGATTTCCCATTTACCATTTTTTCTCCAAGATATACATATTAAATTTTATTAACCTTTCTCCAAAGATGATGCAAGCTATAGTGATTTATTTTTTGTTATTTATATGTTCTTGTAATTTGTCAGTGTTGGTGTTTCTTTATATTGGAATGAGAGAAGACCCTGCGCAGGGCTCCCAAGTGTGATATAAGCAAAGTTGGTACAAAGAGGAATTACTACCTGTCCGGTCTTAAAAATCAAGCCCAGTATATACATGACATGTATATGCAGCATCTGCTTCTCTTGATGTAGTATGATTTCTTGTCTAACAAATGTATTGCTAGAAACTGTTGCAGGGATGAAATATGTGGTCTTTCATTTTTTCCTGTATCTAATATCTATTACTTGTTATGTGTTGTACACTTCATTTTGCTGTCTCCTTTCAACACCCCCACCCCAAATACCACTCGGATACGGTGGGAAATGTATAGAAAAGTATTACGCTGGTGTCCAGTTTCTGCCTTTCTGAGATTCAAGCAGTTGTGAAAGCTGGGCGGCTGAATCTGCGAAAGGAATCGAATTGAACGGGAACAAGAATCGTTACCAGGATGAGTTGCTTGGAAGCTGGAAAATAAATTGGCATAAATAAATTCTCTGTAAAAGGGATAGTCCAAAGAAATTTGTTATAAAACCAAGCAATATAGAAAACAACAACAACTACGACAACAAAAGTCTCCTGATTGTGGTGGAAACCAGATGAAGACTTGATGATCAAGTGATGACTTATTTGCTCTTGAATGCTCTAATTTTATCAGTTCTTTTCCCATAAAATCTGTAGGGAAGGCATAAGGCATTTTCGTTTATCATGATCCATTGCGTTTGAAAGAAGGAAATGGTGAACTGCAGTCTTGGAAGACTTGTGGTGGTGGTGGTGCCTTATGGAAAATGCCTTTTCCTTGGAGGAAAGGATTGGCCAGCACAGCTGCAATAATTGCCAATTAAGCAATGATCTGAATAGGAGAGATTACAAGTACCAATCAAACAGGTGGATTGTGAAATAAAGTTGCATCCTTTTCTTGGGAAAGGTGTATTCCAAATCTAGGCCAGTCTGGTTTGCTGGATTCCTGTTTTCTAGCAGTGACCAAGGCAGCATTTTCAGAGCAATGAGCTAGTCTGAATTTGGGCTCCTGTGTTTTACTACCCCTTGGAGCCAGCCCTGACTGTCACATTGTCTGATATCGAGGTGGTTCAAAGAGCTGAATAAGCTGTTACTTTGGAATACTACACCTGTACAAAGGAGTGAATAATACACAATAGGACAAGTGAGGAAGATACAGTCAAGAATTAGCTGTGTAGGACCAAATGGTTTCCTTAAAAACACCCAAGCAATTTGGAAAGAAAAAGCTCTCCCCCCCCCCATAAACTTTGCATAGACGTGAGCTACTCTGCTGCTGAGCTGCTTGTGTTGATGCTTTCCATAGGCCCAAGTTTGGGTTTTTGTATTTGTTGCAGCCTTTAATAGGAGATCAGCTCAGTTTGTGGGTTTTTTTTTTTTTTTCCCTGAACAAATCTTTGTCTGTTGATGCTGATTTCTTTATTTATATTTATAATGTAGCTTCTTACCATCTTTCAACTTTTTGAGCACATTTTCATAACCATTTGAACTCCACACATTTCTTAAGAATCTTTTGAAGTGTCAAGCAGCAGAGTTCTGACCTGTATTGTAGTTCTACTTTTTTCTCCTACTTTTATAAAGATGTGTTTCTTTACACTTCAGACCAATTATTAAATAGTGTGTTGTTTTTAACCCTTTGAAAACAGCTTTCCTCCATTTGTGTAGGGCAGTCTAATGTACTTTTATGAGAGCTGCATACTCAGCCCCTCTCTTTCTTCCTTCTTATGTTGACTTTTAGTCCTGTTCACCAGTGTCACCTGCATTTGACAAAGTGACATCAGGCCTAAGGATATTAAATTCTTGCAGGTTTCAGGAAAATCATGGGCTTGATGGGTGAGAATGACCTGAATCTGGGTTTCCATTAGCAGTGAAGCTGCAGCGTGGGCTCAAATTAGCTGCTCTGCAAGCCCTGGTGGTGGTTGAGCCATCCGCACACGCAGGCTGCCCAGCCAAGTGGTTCATGTACAACTCTCAGACAAAAGATAATGTATTTTAAATCTTTGCTTACATCCTAAAGCAGCTCCTGAAGAGAGAGAAAAATTTCTTGCCTCCTGGAAGGAGGAAGGACTGGGATTTTTGTTTTCTAAAGGGTGGTTCCGCAGGATGTCTGGGGGAAGTGGGGCAGGATTTGGTTTTGGTGCCCAGCAGAGTTTGCAGCAGCAGCAGGGACATATCGGTGTGTGCATTGCAGTGTGCCAAGTGTTGGGGTCATCTGTGTTGCTGACAGCCTTGTCAACATGGATGAAACTGAGTGAAGGACAAGAACTGAACAAAGAGCTGCTACTAGGGGAGGGAAGAAAGTAAAAGTGAGCAGTTGGTCAGGAGCCTTCCCTGCCCTCGCGAATAAGAGGGCCCCATAGTGCAGGCTGACCCTTATCTGTTACTGCACCTGCCTGTTGGGCACAGCATTGAAGTGCAGGAGAGCAGCTTGGATGTGTGCTTATCTTTTGTGAGAATGGAAGAAAAACATATTACCCACGAACCACACTGACATTAAGTTGAAGCATGCAAAAGCCACTTTGATCCTTCTCCATTTGTTTAATTTTGAAACTTATGCTTCAAAAGGCCTCCAAAGCTTAGTCTCGCTGGTGGCTATTGGAAGACGCAGCTCTGCAGCGTCTCCCAGGCAATGTGAGGCACCGTGTTAATTGTTGTTTAATGTGTATTTTGCAGGGGAAGTGGCTGCTGTTGGTTCAGTGATTAGCACAGCATGTACTCTGTGATAAGCTGATTGGTGACTCTAGTAAAGGTGGCTGCAGAAACATATACTTATTTTAGGATATGCTTAGTCATCTCGGCTCCAGCCCCTCGCAGGTTACAGGCGCTGCTCACTCTTCTTTCCTAGTAGAGCCTGTGGACAAGCTAAGTGGAATATCAGCAAACAAAAACGTTTGTGTCTGAGAATACAAATTCTGTCATGCTCTGTTAATGCCTAAGTGTTTTGTGTCTTGCTAAAAATCTGAGAATACATTCCAAGTTTCTTTACGCATTGGTAAATCTAACAGTTTACATCATGCAGGTATAGAGTGGCTGCTAAATATGGGACAGCCGTGTGTAAGAAGATCTTTATTAGTAGTGAATATGATACAGCACTTCTGTGTCCTGAAAACAACATCCAGTTATAAATATCTTCACCATTGTTAATTGAAAATCTTAATAAAAAGACTTATTTTCAATTTGTTTTTTTGCTAATTCTGTTTGTTTTGCTGTGTGATTTGGCCTAGGCAACATGAAGCATATTTATCTCTAAACATATTTTGTAGTGATTTTTTTTCAGGTGATCTTCTGTGCAAATCTAGCACATCTTAAATGAATCTATGTGTAAACAAACATGTTTTCTCTTACCAGATGTAAAATGCTTTCTATGGGGACTTTGGCTTCTGATAGCTGGATTCTGGAGATTTACTTTTTTGCTTGGCTTACTGGAAGATGGCCAAGTGGTGATGAATCCTTCAGGAGTCTGGCAGTCATTATATCATGAGTGAACGCTGTCATGGACAACTTCAAAAGGTAAAGAAAAGTTTCTTTGTCAGCCTGGTTTGGTCTAGAATTCTTAAATGAAAAGGAGCAGGCTAAATTTTTTGGGTTCAGATTAACTCCAAAACTTACTCCTTTTTTTTCTCTTAAGATCTTTCACAAGTTATGGGTACAATTTAGAGGAGAAGAAAAATCCAGAATTATTTGGATTAGCTCTTCAGCTCTACCCACTGTCTTTGAAGGGTGCCTTTATTCTCAGGTTATAGAATAGTCAGAATGTACTTGGGCTAGCTTTAAGTGAGCTAAGTTGGGTCCTGGAAGCCGTCTAACTACAGCATACGTGCAGTGAGTCTGCGCTTGTTGTGCGCACATGTGCTGAGCTCTCTGCTGCTGCAGCCTGGCAGGTACCCAAGTAGTTTAAAGCAGTTTTAGTTCAAGTATTTCAAAACTAAACTGCAGAGAAGTTTAGCTATACCTTCAGGTACTCTTCTGTAGTTCTGTACTGCAGGGGCCAGATTTCACTTCATGCTTGATTTCGTTTTCATGAGTCAGTGCAGGATATTTTTTTTATTTCCCTCAATTTATGAAAGTAATAATAAACAACTGTTTGTCTTTAGGGTTAATTTTGGCTAGTATTTTTTTTCTTCAGACTTATTTTTTAACAAAACAAATTGGAATCACCATTTTGTAGCCTCCAGCTAAGTAACTGTCTTAAAATGCAAGAATTTAAACAAGTTTTGGTATCAGTACCTTGTTTAAAACAATAATAAAAATAGTAACTTTTATTTGTTTTCTAAGGATATTTTATCTACTCACTGTATTTATTCATTCTGTTTTATCAGCTCTTTCTTTAAACCCCACAAGCAGTTAATGCACCTTCTAAAGGACGCCTGACCTTTTGCAGCTCCGTAACTCATACCTAGATGTCACCGGTGTTTCCCATGTTAACAGTTCTGAGCATGTTTTACTACATGTGCCTTCGGCGCCGAGCTAGGACAGCTACGCGGGGAGAAATGAACAGCCGGAGAGCCCTTGAATCAAATACCAGAGCCTTACCTATCAATGTGGAAATCGTTCAGTATGCCAAAGAAGTGCTGGATTTCAGCTCTCATTATGGAAGCGAAAACAGCATGTCCTACACCATGTGGAATTTAGCAGGTATTCCAAACGTGTACCCCAGCTCCGGGGACTTCACGCAGACTGCCGTGTTTCGAACTTACGGGACCTGGTGGGACCACTGCCCCAGCGCTCGCTTGCCCTTCCAGAGGACGCCGCCCACCTTCTGCAGCCAGGACTATGTGGAACTGGCTTTTGAGGAACCCGTCTATCCCACAGCAGTACATATTCTGGAAACGTATCACCCTGGAGCTGTAGTTAGGATTTTGGCATGTTCTGCAAATCCTTACTCGCAAAATCCACCAGCTGAAGTAAGGTAATTTTTTTCTTCTATATTTTCCTCTAATATATTAAATAGCTCAAATAATCCTGCTTAGCAAACATTCGTTTTAGTATTTCTGTATTTTGTCACCCACTAACATTTTCTTTCTCTGCCTACATTCAAAACAGTGGTGGCGCATGTTTTAACAGCATTATTATATGAATTAATGTAGACCCTAATTCGGGTTTCATTTTTGTAATGATAGGTTTTGTGTTGAAATTTTGATGAGCAATAATTATTTTTGCACAAAAATCAACTGTGAAATTACAGCTCTACTGATTTATTCTCCAATAAGCAAAGCAAATTGTATAGAGGAGCCTGAGGTTTTGTGGTTGCTGTGCTGTAATGCTTTAAGTAGCCTTAACCTCTTATCTCTGCGTGATTTAGGAGGCTCTATATGTAGTAGAATCAGGTGCTGTAACTGTCTGTATGGAAATCAGGCCAAAACCAGAAGCATGGCATGGTCAGACAAAAAGTGATACCATTTGTCTGATTCAAAGTGTACAAACAGCACATGATTTTACATTTCTTTGTCTATAAAAGATGCAGATTCAGTTCTGTCCTATTCCGTATCCTAAGAACACCTGATGCAACTTGTGGGAAGATGACAAAAAAAGAGGGACCTGGTGAATTGGAAGAGAATTAAATCAAACAAACAAAACCAAAAAAAACCACTGTGAATGAAATGTAAAGCTTTCAGTGGGGAGGTATAGAATTAGAAATGAAAAGAGAAGGAAAACAGATAAAAGTACAGATTGGTGTGGAAAATTTGGAAAAAGCTATGTAGTGATCAGCATATGTCAAAGAGAAGAAATTATATAAAACCCACAAAGCAAAGGAGGGCTTTCAGAAGAAATAGTGGCAAAAATATTTTTAGATGCATCCTAAGGAAAGTAATAGGCCATCAAAAACTGCAACCTTTAAATTACATGCTTTGGAGGGAGGGCAGTACAAGCAGATGTTGGCTGAAGTGCAGGGTTTTTTTCCTCCTGATCTGCCTTTTTCAGATACTGCTGAAAAATATATTTTTAGGACTAACTTTAATTTTACTTATTTCATTCTGTAGCAGGAATTGAGGTAGAGATTGTTTTGATAATTCTGCTTATAATGCTGCAGTACAGAACTTCATAGTAAGATAGTGAGCACACTGTTGTGCGGTTCAAGGATATAATTCTGAGTAATAAGATAAATTAGAATGTTTTAAAGGATTTAGAGTCTTGATTCATACAAAAAAAAAAGAGTAAAGATGAAACAGATAAAAAAAAAAAAAAAAAAAAAAAATTAACCAAAGCGGTTTAGTAAGGTGTACTTCAAAAATACTCAGAAACATAAAAAGATAAAAGAAGGAAATATTGACACACCATTACAGCATATGCAACTTTTTTTTATAGTTTCTCCTGGAGTGTGAATAGAGTGAGAGCCCAGACTTTCTCTCTAGAAGAGGGGCTGAAGCTTCTTTAGGACCCTGCCTTGCTCTTTGTCGGCAGAGGTCTGTTCTCCCTACATAAGCAGCATTTTTGGTGAGAGGAAGGTTGGTCGCCCTGGCAGCCCTCGGAACCAGGGGTCTCTGTTGTGTCTTTGCTGCTTGCTGGTTGTGGTGAAAGCCCTAGGGTTGTTAGCGTTTGAGCTTCTCCGTCCCTTGCTTTCAATTCCAAAAGTCCTCTGAGATGACAACTAAGAATTACTTTTCTGGGAAGACGGAAATAGTACTGCTAACCTCAGGGGAATCTATGTTTAATTAGTGTTTTGAACTGGAACAGCAGTATCATTTTCTTCTGTTAAAAAAAGGCCATGTCCCAGTTACTCCAAGGCAGGACACATACAGCCTTGTTTTCCTCTCTTGACTGTTTTGAGACTCTTAAATCAGCAAACTACCTGAATACCTGAAAGTGCTATTTTGATTGTTCTTCTAGCTCTTGATTTATTCTTTCCCAGCTGCACTGTAGAAAGGACAGGTCTTCACAAGGGTTTTTTTCCTCACTCACCTTGTTAACAGTTCTTTCTTTTTATACAAAAAGAAGGCCAAATTGATCTTTCCTTCTTATTTTAGGAATATCAATGTCTTGCGAGAAGGCTGTGGACTCTGCTTAAATCTGTTGCAAGAGGAAGAAGTCTGTTGAGACTTGTTTAAATGTCATGCTTAGTGGATTGCAGTAGTCCAGCTGCATAATTTCATTCTGTTTTCTCAGTATTTAGAACTTCAACTTATCCCAGGCTTTGCTCTGTGTAAAAGTTTCAGATCTGCAGGAGGCCCTGTAAGGGCTCTGCATGCCAGAGTCCTTGTTCAAGAGGACTTCACATAGAGAAATGGATCTCATCTGCATTATTGTCCCCATGTACGTTGGATCCTGCTATTAGTGCAGTTTTGCATGGCACCTTCTCAGAGCAGCTTTATTCAGGGGCCTTTTACAGGTGGGACCTGCCCTTTGTGAAGTAAGGTGGGAAGAAAAGCATTAATTTATTTTTCAGATCAGGATGTAATTGTGCATAACTAATCCTAATGCTTAAAACATGAGAGGGAATTTCAAGTCTCCTCATTCTGGCTTAACCACAACTTCAGCAGCTTGAGAATTCTCCATCCTCTCATATTTTCTGCTCTTCTGAACACAGAAAATGCTCACTGCTGTCCTCTGCGTAAAGCAGTGTTTGAAAACCATTAATGGCAGAGAAGCTTCTCTCTTTAGCTCCGGAGACCTTTGCTCTTGCTTAGTGACCCTGAGGTCTTGTCTGGTGAGAAGTGTTTTGGTAGTTTTTTAAAGAATATTAATGTATTTAGTAAACATATTTTAATGTATGCTGTATTTAGTAAACATATTTTAATATATAGTGGTGGCCAGTGACAGGAGAAGGGGTGATGGGTATGAATTAAAACACAGGATGTTCCATGTCCATATGAGGAAGAACTGTGAGGGTGCCAGAGCCCTGGCACAGGCTGCCCAGAGAGGCTGTGGAGTCTCCTTCTCTGGAGATCTTCCCAACCAACCTGGATGCCACCCTGTGCCATGTGCTCTAGGTGTCTTTGCTGGAGCAGGGGGGTTGGACTCTATGATCTCTAGAGGTCCCTTTCAACCTCAACCATTCTGTGTATAATAGTATGTACATTTTTCTTGAGAGAATTATCTGAGTTTTACATACTCAGGGCTTGGTGACCAAGGTGGCTCGGGCTCTTTAGCGAGGGCAGAAGACAGGGTCCCACACAGGCATGAGGGTGGCTGCTGCTGACAGAGGCGTGAGCTGAACCTGTCCGGCCGATCCGGAGAGTCCTTTTTGTTTCTAGGTCTGTGCTACGCTGCTGGATAAGATGCAGCTGGGTCCTGTAGATGAAAGTGTTCTCTTTTATTCCTCTTTTTTTTTTTTTTTTTTTCTCCCTTCTCTTCTTTCCCCTTACCCCACAGAAATTTTCTTCTGAGCAGTTCCCTACTGCCTTCTTCTATACTAACCAATTTGGAAGCATTTTGATTCTCCTAACAGTCTGCTAGTGGCTCTCAGATAGGAAGAGTATGTTGTGTGTAAATGGAAAACTTAAAGTCAAAAATAACTATCTCTGGAATTATCCAACCTTTTCAGTTCGCTTTTTGATTTAAATATGAAAGTGAGTCATGGTTTTCTTCCTTCTATAAATTAATTGACATTTTCTCTTATCTCACATGTTATGGTGCCATGGTGTATTTGTGTTCTGTTCTTTGGGCTCAAAATGTTTCCTAAATGCTCCAGCATGTGTGGTAGTGCTTGGGCTGATGTTGTTCTCGCAGTGCATTTCCTTGCCGCAATGGAATGATTACTGCTTTAATAGATTAGAGGTTGCTCTGTGTTTTTATTTTATTTTATTTTATTTTATTTTATTTTATTTTATTTTATTTTATTTTATTTTATTTTATTTTATTTTATTTTATTTTATTTTTTCTCCTTACTATTTTCTGCAGATAGGGTGTAACAAGCACTAGGTTGTTTTCTGCAGGTCGGGTATCATGGTCGTATGACTGGCTGGGAGCTGTTCCAGAGCTATCGGGGCAGCTTTCTACCTCGTGCGTTACTGATGTTTATTTCTGTTTAATTTCTATTTAATATTTTGCTGTCACTTAAAGCTTTGCTATATGCAAAAGTCTCTTTTGAGCAAAACTCCAGTTTTGATTTCAAATGTGTAGATGAAGTTGACTGAATATTTCTAGCTCTGTTGTAGGGCTGTGTTTGCTACAACAAAGACCTTCAGAAACTCTGGAAGGCAGAAACTGTTGCAACCAGCAAAGCTGGCTAAGGATGACAAAGTAGAAGGCTTCCTCGCTTTTTGTTAGGAAGCTTATTGTATTTAGGCAGTAGACTCTTTCTTAAAATCTAATTTGTGTGGAAATGTCTTTAATTTCTTCCCTGGCAGACAGATGTGTTTAAAAAGTTTCATAGATGATCTCCTGTTCTGAGAAAGCCAGAAAAGTAGTATACTGACTGTAAGATGTCAGAAGCCTCTTGATTCCTCATCAGACCCAGAGGCGTCCCAAGGACTTTGGTGTTGTTTTTCTGCTCCTGAGATGCTGCCCTCCTGTCCCCCTTCCTCCTCCTCCCACAACTGAATCCTAGATGAAGGCACCCAAAATCCTGTCAGCACATTAGAGTGTGGCAAGGCACCTTCAGGGCTACGTCACCAAAGTGTAACACACAACTTTGGCTCTGTCCATAGGCATCCTTATTCATCACTGGTTTTGACATCTCCAGGGAAATGCAGTGCTCTTACCCAGATGACTGTCATAGAAGGAGGAGTTTTTTGGGACAGCATCATTTTTGAGAAACCCGTGAAAAGCTCAGTTGGATAAAGCATTTATCTGAAATATGATTTTCTATTTTAAATGCCCTTAGAGCATTCTCAGAGCCCTGTCTGCTCTTTCTGGTATTTCAGACTCCAACTCTCAAAGCAGAAATGAAAATCTGTGACTTGTTCCCCCAGAGCAGACTGCTGGGATAGTGAGCAGTGCTCATCCCCTTGACCTCCACAGTTCCAAAATTCTTCCCCTCATCAGACTTCCTGCCTTTCATATTAACAGACTCACAGGTGCAGCTGGGGCTGCACTTTCCAGTTTGCAGGGGCCATCGGTGCTGATGTATCCTGGCTTGTTAGCAGGCAGGAAGCATTTTCTCATAGGTAGCCTAAAGCTGGTTTTGCTGTTCTACCTGACTCTTTCCCTTCTGTCTTTTAATTCAGTTGCAAATTTTTGGGGGTAGGGCATATATTTATTTATTTACTTATGGCACTTGAGTAGCACCTACTCCATTACTCGCTCTCTAGCCTCATCTCAATTTTATAATGCAGTAAGTCTTTTCAGGCAGGCAAAGTTTAATCTTGTCTCACAGGAGAGAAATCTGATTACTTTTCCTGGGAGTCACATCTCGGAAGAATCTTTCTTATATATATATATGGATGTATATATGTATTCCTCAGAAGTAAGGAGGTCGTCTGTTCAGGCATAGTCTTAGCCATTGCCTTTGAACATCAAAGCTTCCCAATAATGTTAGGTCATCAAAAAATAGGCAGTAAATAGATGTTCTGATTTAACACAAATATGCCTTGCAAATATGCCTCAACCAAAAAAATCACTGTACTGTAGTTCCTGTCTGCAAGATGGTGGAAGGGGAATGGAAGGTTGTTTTTTTTGTTTTGTTTTTTTTTTTTGGTTTTATTTATTTATTTTTTGTAGGTGTATGGTGTTTTTGGTATCAGAAATGTTGAGTTCCTCGCTATTTTAATAAAGGAGGTAATGAGGAATGCCGTGGGAAAACTGAGGCCATTAAAGCTGAATGGAAGACTGAACTTAAATCCTCTCTTCAGTCACTGTGGAGCAGAATACAAGTAGCACTGCCTCTCCTTCTGTCCCTGCGTGGCTGGGTAAAACCGAGCTTGCCAGCACACTGCTAGTGAAAGCTTCTTATCAAACCATTCGCATCTCAACAGCCTGGAGCTGCTACTGTGCATTTGCAAGATTGGGACAAACAACCTCCCACCTTCAGTCATTTGGTTCTTAAGGCATTTCTTCTTAAGGAAGCTGATTTTAGTACCCGTTTTCAAAGCAGACCTGGTTGATAAAAGACCTTTCCTCAGAAGGATTTTGAAACAGGTGGCTGTGAAGAAAAAAAAAATGCTTCAGAACAAAAGAAATGCAGTTCTTAGAGGGGTCTCTTGGAAATGTTGAATTTCTATCTATTTACAGTTGCATAGTCTTCACCCCATTTGCATTGCCTGTAGTCCGTTAAAGTGTCAAAGTACTGATGCTACCTGAGGAGACCAGTTGCAGCAGTGAGAGCTTTAGGAAGATGTCTGTGCTAGGGTAGAATATACCAGCCCTGGCTCAAAGAGCAATTATTCTGGCCTGGTTTTGTGCGCAGTGTCACCAAGGGAGAGAAGAACATCCGAAGCAACGTGGTAGACTTGTTTTCTTCCTCTCTCCACTTATACCAGCATCTGACTCCTTCAGGCAGATTTGTGGGCTGTTGATGAAATCAAAATAGTATGGTGAAAAGACTGCAGAATAGGCAGTAGTCTTTTTCTTTGTCAGCAGTCGGTGTGTAACATGGAGCTTCATAAGGCTGTAAAAAGTCCTACTACGTGACTTTACTGTTCTCTGCTTTAATAAAAAGACTGGGAATTGGAGGCACTGCTTTCTGAAAAGGTGTTTGCTTTGCAATTTTATGAACCTAGACCTTCTGATGCTTTTTTTTTTTTTTTTTGTTCTCCCCAGAGTTGTACTACTGACAGAAAATCCCCTCTGCAGGGCACTGAAAGGGAGAAGTTAGTGACTGAGACACCTTTGGTTAAAAGTTGATGACCCAATATGTGCTAAATGAGTGGAAAAAAGAGCCTTGAGTTTCCCTTGGGGTAGTTTGAGTGGGCATAAGAAAGTATCTAAGCAAAATGTCAGATGTTGGTCTGGATGTGTTCAAGAAAAAGGTCATTTACTATTCTAACATTAAGTATTTGCTAAGGGAGTTAACATGTGCAAGAGGATGTGATGGTGGGAACTACATCTGTTTCTCTCTGCCGTGAATTGACGTCTTTTTACTACGCGAATGAAGAGTTTTCCCTCTTACTGATAAACCTCTCTTGTAAAAGCTGTTAATCTTAGGGCAGAGTTGTCATGTGTCTCACAATTGTACTTGCTAACATGCCATATGTTCCCCAATCCTGCACATTAACTTTTAGTTCATGACATTTCTTTTCCTCTGACAGAAGACTTCTGCAAGGCCCCCGTTCCACAGACACCTTACAGTAGAGAGTGGCGTGATGCAGGATAGGAAAATTCATCTGTGCATTCCTGAGAACGCCCATTGTGAAATGGAGGTTTCAGCATATACTCATTATCTTTTCCTGTTCTTGAAGTTTTAGCAAATATGAAACTTCTAAGCCTTATTTGTACTAGGTGTATTTTGTCCTAATGGAAGCCCTGCGTTAGACTTTCTGCAGTGATAGACAAATTTCAGTCATTCGTTTCTGGAGAATAAAGTGTTGTTTTTTTTATATATATGCACTCTGGAGTACACATCTGTATTAAGTAATATTTGCAGGTTCATTATAGTGGTATCTGTTATGAAGAGCAGAGGTGTTGAGGTAGTCTCAGACCTGTGTGGCCTTATTTAGGACAGTAGGCTGAAAGAAATCTTTGAAGCTGAGGCCAGATTTTAGAGGGGGAAAAATTCTAGGTTTTGTAAAGAGGATGCAGAGATTGCTGTAAGTGTTCTGCTGAAGAGAGGAGCAGCAGTGGCTGCAGGAGGTCTCATTTTTTTTAATTATTACTATTTTTTAACTAGACTTGAGTGTGAAGGAGAGGGAGAAAAAAAGAACATCAGTGACTGAAGGACCTCTCAAATCTGTCCATTGCTTGCAAACCAATAAAGACCCAATAAAGAGCATGTTTTTGTTTTCAGGCCTTTTGACAAATTTGGGAACACTCAAGACCTAACGAGTATCTGGCTTCATTCTCCCCATTACTCATTTGGCAGCAGGTCTGGCTGCCATTTGCTGGAGAGGAACTGATGTCTGTGTGCACAAGTAAGGGTGTATGTATGGGAGCTCTGTGCATGCCCTGAGCTTCCTTCTGCCACTGCAGCAAACAGTGCAAAGCTTTCAGTGAAGTTTTGTTTTCTGTGTGTTTTTTTTTTTTTTTAAATTGATCCTTTTAAAAGATTCTATTTTCTTTCTGTGTGTTTTTTTTTTTTTGCGCATTCCCTTGTACTAATAAGATACTTTAAAAGTTATTCATTGTCAAATTATATTTTTGGTTACCTGGGCAGATAGGCAAGGTAAAGTTTAGGTAATTTTTTTTAAAAAGCATCTTGTTGATGTTGCAGTTTGAGCAGCTTTGATGTGAGAGCTGTGACTGGTGTATTGATTTCTTTTACTTTTATTATTTTTGTGTGTGTGCATGTGTGAAAACCTTGTGTGGAGATTGAGAGCTCAGCAGACTCTGTGTTTGCAGTAGCTGACAAGACTGCCCTAAGCTTACTTCCACTAATACATGATGATTATGAAGGTATCTGTAATTAAATTATTTTAAGGTTACTTTAACTGTGAATTATTAAAACAATTTGTATGTGTATAACAGTAATCTACCCCAGGTGCCTGATTATGAGTATATGGCTTGCTTTGCTATTTAGCAATGCAGAGAAAATACACGCTAAGTTTATGGAAGAGTGTGATCTGTTAAGTTCATCCTCAAGGTATTTACCAAATCTATGGGAAAATATAACAAATTTGATTGTTTTGTTTTCAGTGATGTTTCTCATTTGCTAAATATTTCTGACATAACAGTGCTCTTTCTGCATTCCTAAATTGCATTAGTAACTTTGATCTTAATCTCTATATGGCCTGTACAATTTTTTTCCACAGGTGGGAAATTCTTTGGTCTGAGGCACCTGCAAAGGTGAATGGTCCCCAGGCTCGGCAGTTCACACCTTGTATCAAACAGATAAACTTTCCCACAAACTTAATTCGCCTGGAAGTCAACAGTTCTCTTCTGGACTATTACACTGAATTAGATGCAGTAGTACTGCATGGTGTGAAAGAGAGACCTGTGCTTTCCCTTAAGACTTCAATGATTGATATGAATGATATTGATGAGGATGAGGATGACGAGAAGTATGGCTGTGGGATGGACACTCTTAATAAGCAGTTCAGCGTTGTTACCCTCAGGGAGTGGCCAACTAATGGATATTTTGATAAACTGCCTTATGAGGTAAGAAGGAAATATTTATACTGAACATAGTTCTCTTAAGCATTAAGAGTGCAAGGATGTCGTAGAGGGTACTATTGATCAGCACTTTTTTTTTTTCCTCCAATTGTAGACTTCCTTGCACACTTTTGTGGGTCTTCTACGTTGATTGTGGAGTTATTCCTGAGTTGTTATAACATGTTGATTTGTCTTTTTCCATAGATGGTTATTAATAAGTCATTTGGCTATTGATAATTACTGCATTCCTGTTTCTCAGTAATCCATCCACTAACACTTTTTTTTTTTTTTTTTTCTCCTTTTAATGCTAGTTGCTGTAGCCTCTAATTTCTGGCTCTTGAACTTAGAATTTTCTGGCAGTTTTACTGCAATGTATGTTTGTATTCCTCATACATGACAAAGAAGAAAGATACGCAAAAGAGATGAGAAAGAAAGAAAAGAGATGGGATCAAAGTCTGGAAGTGGTAATAGGCAAAATGTTTCTTTTTCTGTTACCTCTCTTGCAAACTTTTGTTCTTGAAACCACCATATAATTTTCATGCTGTTATACAATTAGCTCCTATCTAGCTAAATCCACTGAATTATATTGTATCCACTGAACCCCAGTGCAAGCAAAAAAACATACTATAGGTCTGCTCTCTGGACTGTTTTAGTGCGCTTGTAGTAATCACGGAATAAAACATAGCAGTAAATAGTTGTGAACTGTTGTTCTGTAGAGGAGTTGTAAGTATGTTTAAAGTCAGTGTTGGTAAATATTCTCCTTGCTGTAATTTCCAGTATAAAGAGATGGATTCAGCATGATTGCTGAATAGTGTGTGCAGAACTGGAGGTCTCTGAATGCCCAAGTTTTGCACCGGGAAGTGTTGGGCGCTGCTGGGCTCTAGTTACCTGTGAAGGGACTTTGTTGCACTTGTAGAAAGGAGAGAGAGGTGGGGAATATAAACGCTTTGGAGAAAAATGGTGAGTGTCATCGTCTTTTTGAGGTCTTTGAAGATCGTCTTTTTGTGTCAGGACCCTCAAACTGCTACTCTCAATGTTCTATCGTTAGATCCTTATTGAGTATATGTTGGCTCTTATCCCTGTGGAGTTTACTTTTACTGTTCGTGCAGTAGAATAACAACTGAGGATACTGACTTCATCCAGAATTAACTCTAGTCCCCCTCAGCCCAGAGTTGGTATAGAAGTTGTATATATTGGTGGTGGTGCTTATATACCAATATTCAACTAAAAAAGTAGCTTATTTGAGGACACAACTGTCCACAAAATCTTAACATGTATAATTGTTTGAAAGTTCTACTTCCTGCCTTTTTTCTTTTGTCTGCATATCCCTTGTCCTTTAAATTTAAAGCTCTGTTTTTAGATACTTATGTTTGTGTGTGTGTGTGTGTGTGTGTGTGTGTGTATTTATATGTTTTTAAAACTTTGGAATGTGTGTTGTTTCCCACAGAAATGGGAGAAAGCACTTCTGATTATTTTTTTTGATCTGTCGTACTTTAACGTTAACAGCAGTTATCTTTTTAAACTGTTTTTTTCTTTAAAAATCCTTTATAGTATTCTTTTTTTAATAACTTTTTTTTAGCTGATTTACAAGAGAGAATGTGAAACAATGTTGGTTGCCATAATTTTTTCTAAATGCAGAGTAACAGCAGTTGTTTGCAAGCAACTGTGTGTCTTGAGAATAGTTTTCAAAGCAGCTACTCAGTTCTGCAGCATAAACAGAATCACAGAATGCTTAAGGTTGGAAGGGACCTCCAGAGATCATCTAGTCCAACCCCCCTGCACACGCAGGGTCACGTACAGCAGGTGGCTCAGGACTGCGTCCAAGCGGATTTGAAGATCTCCAAAGAAGGAGACTCCACAGCCTCCCTGGGCAGCCTGTGCCAGGGCTCTGGCACCCTCACTGTTAGGAAATTTTTCCTTAAGTTCCTGTGGAACTTTTGGTGCTTCAGCTTGTGGCCGTTTCCTCTAGTCCGATCAGCGGCCACCACTGAGAAGAGGCTGCCCCTTCCTCCTCACTGCCTCCCTTGAGGTCCTTA
>VZSV01000006.1:8752694-8791197 GCA_013398735.1 Nothocercus julius | reverse complement strand
CCACCATGACACCCAGGTCCCTCCCTGCAGAGCTGCTCTCCAGAAGGTCAGTTCCCAGCCTGTACTGATGCATGAGGTTATTCCTCTGCAGGTGCAGGACCTGGCACTTGCTCTTGTTGAACTTCATGAAGCTTCTCACCACCCAGTGCCCAGTCTGTCCAGGTGCCTTTGGATGGCAGCGCAGCCCTCTGGGCTGTCAGCTCCTCCTCCCAGTTTGGTGTCATCAGCAAACTTGCTGAGGGAGCACTCTGTGCCTTCATCCAGGTCATTGATGAATAAATTGAACAGGACTGGACCAAGGACTGACCCCTGGGGGACACCGCTAACCACAGGCCTCCAACTAGACTCTGCGCCGCTGATCACCAACCTCTGAGCCCTGTCATCCAACCAATTCCTAATCCACCTCACCGTCCACTCATCTAACTCACATTTCTGGAGCTTGCCCAGGAGGATGTCATGAGGGACAGCATCAAAAGCCTTGCTGAAGTCCTGATCAATGACATCCACCACTCTCCCCTCCTCTACCCCGCCAGTTATTCCATCATAGAAGGCTATCAGGTTGGCTAAGTATGATTTCCCCTTGATGAATCCATGCTGACTACTCCTGAACGCCTTCTTGGGGACAACAGCTAGGATGAGCTGTTCCATCACGTTTCCCTTTTTCTGGGAATCACGTTGAGCACTGCATAGCACAGTACAGCATAGCACGTCGCGTGCTCATTATGGTATCAAGTTGTACTTTATGCTGGGATACACATGCATAAAAAGCAGGTGTCTGACAGAAGCCGGACTAACAGTGATTAATGATTATTAGTCCGTAGATATGAAACCCATTATCTTTGTTTAATCAAAAGCAATACAAAATACTTATATCTTCATGTCAGAGTAGTGACATTTCATTATATTTTTTTCCTTCTAGGTATTACAGAATAGTGTAATTTTAGTAAAAATAAAGAAGGTTTATCTTGTCTGATTAAGATTCATATGGTAGGAAATGTCACCTCAGGTGGAGAAGAGCTGCAGCATTGGATAGACTGTAGAACCTCATTGAAGTCATGAAAGGACACTGGTGAGGCATTTAGTTTCATTCACCATTATCTTTGCCATTCAGAAGTCAAAGCAGCTTTTCTCTCATTTAACAAAATCTGTGTTGCTTTATTTTATTAGACCTATTATGCCATGGTAATTATAGATATAAATTCAGCTAACTCTGCAACCTTCAGTGCTGGGCTGCTTGCTCTGGAAATCTTAATAAATCAGCATTGGAAAAAAACTGAGAGGGGAAGACATTAAAAAAATAGTTATTTGAGTAGATTATGGCAAGTGGAATAGCTGAAAGATTGCAAAATAGCTTAAAGTTGCCTTTCAGATCATTGAAAAATTCTTTCAACTGAATTGGCGGTCTTGGCAAAACAGGTGTCTGTTGGATATCTATTATTAGAATAGCAAAGAGCTGTGGTAAGCAACTTACACTAAAGCATGTGTTTGGGCAATGCAAAAATCAAGGTATTAACTTGATATTGCATCTATATTAGCTCTGTTAGTTTATTCCCCCTCAGATATCAAAAAAACGACAGCCTAAATGTCAGTTGGGAGCAAGTTTGATTGATACTGTGTCGCTAAGTGCCCTGTGCATATGCAGTTCGTCACTGCTGCGCTTCAGTGTCTGCTGTGATCCACAGCATGAAGCTGAGGTAGGAGTTCCAGACCCCTGTGCAGGAGGAGCCTCTGCCCATTCCTCTGGGATGGAAAGGGAGAGTGAGAAGGAGAGGGAAGGCTCAAGTCAGGCTTGAGAGAAGCTTGAGTATATGCATGAATTTATTTTGGCTTTGAATTTGAAGTCTTCTCGTATTCGAATACTAAATCTGGATATAAGTAGTAAGTAACACTTTCCATTTTGCAGGAAACAGAACTGTTTTCTTGTTTCTCCTCTTCCAAAACTGACAGGAGAGGAGGATTGACTTTATAGAAAGTGCTACTTTGGAAGTACAGTTTGCTTTGGATCTCTTGAAAAGCTTCATTTTGATTTAATGTTGCAGGTGTTAGTCTTAGTTTTGACAATTTTGTCGTGTGCATCCATACAAGAAATTAAAATTAATCACTGCAGTGTTTTGAAAGAACCATGGGACATTTTTCTTTTAACTTACACCGATTCATTTTGGGGAGTTACTGTTTCCCACTCTGCTAGAAAGTGTTTAGTCAATTTTAATTACATCGCTTCAGTGCAGGAGTTTATGGCTGCTAAAGGAAGCCTTGGATAAGTCAACGTTAATTTTTAGTTTTCCTTATTAAGGAGGATTTTCTTTCAGTCTCTAAACGGAGGGAGGTTCTGTGTTGAGGATTTTTTTGTTATTTCCTAAAGCGGGTGTCTGTGTGTTTTTTTTCAGTATTTGTTTCAGTTAATCTTTCTTTAAAAAGGAAATCAGAGCATGATAGCAGAGGGGGTTATTTTCTCCTTTCTGCATGTGAAATAAACCATCACAAAGAGTGCTGCTATTGAGAAGAGCTGATGATTATTCTGAAACTGGGATAAATCAATTTGATAAAAAAAAAAAAAAAAACTTTGCATTTCAGGTTTGACTCTGGCCTAGAACAAAGATGTACTGAAAGTATTGCAGCAAGAAAGAGATTACTTCATAAAAGAAGATCTATAAATGTTAAGCTTCTTATCTAGTCACGTAGTCCAACTTGGAAGAGGGTATAAGGTAGAACACAACACCCTGATTTGGGGGAATCTGGACCATGGGATGATGTTCATGTTCTCGGCAAGGGTGCCACCAGCTAAAACCCAAATCCAGAGAAGAAAGAAGATGCCAGTTTAGTCTTCCCATCAACAAATGTGCAGATGTTGTAAAGGAAAATATGTAAACATAGTGTTTGTATATATATTGCTGTTTAAATTAGCATGGTAAAGGAACTTCTAATTTGAAAGCTTCTTGTCACTTTCATATGTTGGTCGGCTTTTCTTTTCTTGTTTGATGTGCTGTCAAACTGAGAAGGCAGTGCAATCCTATTTAATAGTTGATCATTGATTTGAGAAGTTACTTTTAAGCAAAAGGATTTACTTTTCTTTGAAGTTGGAACATCTTTTCTTCCTCCTTTGCAGTTTTCCCTTAACATTTCAAGTGCTGTATGATTGTCTTTGACTTTTTTTTTTTATTTTATTTTATTTTAATGTAGCTCATCCAGTTGATTTTGAGTCACCTTACGGTACCAGACCTGTGTAGACTAGCACAAACTTGTAAGCTCCTCTATCAGCATTGCTGTGATCCTCTACAGTACATTCATCTCAGTTTACAACCTTACTGGGCAAGGATTAATGATGCATCTCTGGAATACCTGCAGTCTCGCTGCACTCTCATCCAGTGGCTGAATTTGTCTTGGACTGGAAACAGGGGAGCCATCTCCGTTTCTGGATTTAGCAGGTCAGTGCTAAATGTACAAAAGTATTTTGGTGAGCTCCATGTAGAGTGACTGCTTAGTAGTTTGTTGCTGAAATCTAATAAGTGTCTGAAATCTAACAAGGTGTAAAAGAACGTATTTCTTTGATTTACCATAAGGCATGTGATCTTTATGATGTAGGAGGGGGAAAGAAAACAACAGCTAAAACAGAGATACCAGATATAGCATCAGCTTGTTTCAATGTATAGAATCTGGATGTGCCAAATTGCCTGTGGCTGAGAGGCTTCTTCCGGGGGAAGCGGTATTTTGCTTTCTTCTGAGACTCAGAAAGACTCCAGCTGGAACTGAGCTATTGATAATCTATCTTGCAAAGAAAACCTTGGAGAGTTGTCCTGTGTATAGATGACTCGCCAATAGCGCTGTATTAGAATGGCTGCAGTAGTAAACTGATTACAGTGCGTGCTTATAAGGTACAGGCCCGAAGTAATCACTGGGGTGTAATGTAAATGCAAATATTTTCATAAAAAGGATTTAAAACAGTAGTTCTGTTGGGAAACAAGGGGCTGCATGTACATATTCATACTGAGATGAAAATATGACTATGCTGTAGGTCATTAAAACTGCAGATTCACAGGGATTCTTCTCTGTGTAACAGCCGTGTTCTCTCCTTGCTTAACGTGTCATTTCTTGCTACTTTGCTCATTTGCATTAGTTAAACAGCACCTATTGATGCGTTTCATGTAAAGACTGGTGCTTCAACTAGGAAATAACCAGCAGTGGCAGGTGAGAGCTGAACTTGACAGATAAGAAAGAAATGCATGATCTAATATATCTTGAATATTAGTTGTCTTAAACTTCCTTGGTTTCCCAAGTGTAAAGGTTAAAAAGTACTCTGGGGAAGTGCCCTGAGGAAGTAAATTAACTTGAGGAAATACTCTGTTAGGATGAGAATACTTTTTTTCTCCTTTTCCTGACCTTTCAGTATCACCTAAGAGCCCTCTGCTCTTTTACTTTTTTTTTTTTTTTTTTTTTCCAAAAGGAGATTTATATAATGTAGTGGAATGGAATACAAAAGTTTCTGAAACTTGAATTTTTAGATAAAATATGCTGAAAATGAATTTTAAATTCAAACTTGCTTATTTAACTCTGAAATCATTTAAGTTTTTGCTTAGCTGTTAAATGTTTTTGAAATCTTTAAGTTTGCACATATTCATTTGAATTTTCTCATGTTCATGTTTTCTGAACATGCCGTACTGCTAGAAACCTTGTCTTTAAATGAATGTCAAAGTTCAGAGGAACTTGCAGTTCTTGCATTTCTGACTTACAGTTAATTTAAAACATCCCTATTGCTGATTATTGTTTTTTTGACTTCAGTACTTCATTGGTATCAGTTATTTGTGATCAGTACTTCTAAAATAATAAATATTTCTAGTTTTATTGTTATTAATCTCTGAATAAACATGGTCAACTTAGATTTATTCAAAGTTCTCAGTTTTGAATCTAAACCTGGCCCCTATAAGGGGCCCTGTCTGTCTTTTGAAAGTTTTCCTTCACCTTATGTGGAAGTGACTTTGAAAATTTGTTCTGTAGAAGTGTCTTTTTTTATGTTTATAAAAACAGGAAAAAAAAGGTAAAATTTCCAAACACAATTTTTTATTCTTTAGATGTTCTTCATCAGCATGTTTGGCAAGTTTGCTGGCCTCCAGAAGTGAAAATGTGTTTCTCATTTGCTCTTTAAGTATCTGTTAATGCAGGAGATAGATGAGGCTAACTCTTTCCTTTCAAATGCATTTATATAACTCTCTCCAGGGAAATGACTTCCAGGTAAGAGATACTGTTCCACAGGAGGAGAAATCTGTCAATGTTTTAATGCTGCCAGCTGTCATCAAGATACTACTATTAAATGGATATTAGAACACCTGGGACATAGAGTCCTGAAGTCCCACAGGTCCTTTGGGACTTGCAGGCATTTCTAGTCTGCACTATTTTGAGTCTTAATAAGCAAAACGGTTTCCAAAGAATGGTGGTACTTTGTCTTTCCTAGGAATTGCACTTTCCTCCTAAATTTTGTTACTTCTCAGAATATGAAGATTGCTGAGGAGGTTGTCGGTTAGCTAGGCAGACTGCACTGCTGGTTACATCAGTGATCTGTTGAGACTGATTTATTAACTGGTGGTCGGATATTCAGATTGTGCGTGACCATTGTGACAAAACACAGTATTTGGATGAGGCTACCTGTATCTGCATGTAGCAGTAATGAGGACATGCCACTACACATACTACTATAATATCTTTTGTTGCCTACTACTTGAGTCTTTCTGAATCCATTTATTGGTTTCTCTTTCCGTTTTGACTTCTATCCAGTCTCGCTAATAGTTATGCATTCCAATCATGGCTGAAATTCAGAGGAAATGTCTAAAGCAATGAGGCATTCCTACAGAGTAACAAGCAGTGCCTTTTTATTTCATATTTAGCTGATGAAAGAGCCTTCTTGCAACTTAAGGCTGACTTGAAACTAGCGCAATTTGCTTGTTCCAGTACTTGTAGTTTATCAACTTTATGATAAGTTGCTGCGTAAAGAGCTGTGAAGGGCTTTATCAAACCAACTATAGGAAAGTGCAGAGAATCCTGCCCAGAAGTTATAAGACTTTGATGAACTTTGAGAGGAGAGGAAAAAGGAAGGGTCATTTTGTAAATTAACATTGAAATAATTCATGAACACTAGAAATTACTTGAGTATAAAACCAGTAAAATAGGACAAGGGGTAATAGGTAAAATGGAAACACAGGAAGTTCCATCTCCAGGTGAGGCAGAACTTGTTTCCTGTGCGGGTGCCAGAGCCCTGGCACAGGCTGCCCAGAGAGGCTGTGCAGGCTCCTTCTCTGGAGATCTCCCAAACCCGCCTGGATGTCGCCCTGTGCCCCGTGCTCTGGGTGTCCCTGCTGGAGCAGGGGGGTTGGACTAGATGGTCTCTAGGGGTCCCTTGCAACCTCAACCAGTCTGTGATTCTGTGATACTGTATCCTGATAAGAAAGTGCATTTGAGTTCTGCAGGGCCTCGTTTTGTTCCTATATTTTGTTTATTTTTTCACTTTTCTCATATAGTGTTACCACTGTCTGATACTGTCTGATTCAAACCCAGCAAATTTAATTTCAGTCTTACAGCTGAACTGTTTAGGTTCAGATCTCTAAGGATGCTTGTTTAAATGCTACTCTCGCTTGAATTTTATTTTGTAGAACATCTTTCAAAATGCTGGTTTCTTATGACATTAGCCTTAAAAGTTAGCTTGATAGTGACTTGTTTGTTGCTCTGAAAGGTCCATATAGACATGGTTTTGAGAGAGAAATGAAAACATGTATGTTCTTGGAAAAAAAAATGCATTGAAGTGGTAGATTAAAAAAAAAAAAATGACTAAAGCAAATACTGTATTATCATGAGAAGATGGAATGCTTGAGGCATATGAACATCCTGAGGCAAAGCTGAAGGTGTTTTAACTTATTGATAACATCTACTCCTTCAGGCTAAAAATGACTAACATAAATTTTTCATTTCATCATATAATATAAAAGAACTAACCTTTATAGTTTAGATTGAACTAGAAGTATACTGAAAAGTGAAAGACAAATAAAATGAGTATTTGAGCAATCTCAAGTGTCTGGAATGAAAGGTGACAGGAAATAAACAAAAGATCGCACAGAAAGCGTTACACAAGCAGAACAGCTTGTCTGGCATTCGAGGTCTGCTGAATTTCTTCATGCAATGGGAATAACGGCGTGGGAGAATAGGAAAGTGAGGCGAGCTGATTGGAGGTATGCGAAATACCAGGACACTAGGTAACTGCTGTGAAGTTTAAAGAGCTAAAGGATGCTGACAGCTGGAAAACTGAGTTGTGCATACAGATTTCATTATTTCACTAATGTTATTAAGCTTGTTTTATACTGTTTTGCTGTAAACATCTGAGATACTAGGATTTTGGTTTACGTTTTGTAGTATAAAAACTAACAGAATTTCTCTTTCAGGTTATTGATGCAGTGGTTACATTTGAAGCATGTCAGGGAATCACAGAGTCATAGAATATTTCTTTAACAATTCTATTAATATTAATCTTTAAATATCCTAAGTTAGAGCCAAGTGTCCAGTAGTATGGAGGCAACTCCATGTCTGCTCTGATAGCACGAGGGCTCCTGTGGTACCTTGCTACATGGCTTTGGAAATCTCCGCAGAAGTGAATTAGTAAAAATATCTCTTCTGAGAAACCTCTTAAATGCAAGCAGAGGTGGATAGATATCTCGATGAACTGGAGAACTGTATGCTTCTGGCTGATGTACCCTGCCTGGTTCTGGTTGGTGCCTTCTTCAAAATTCTCCTCCTGACTCTGTCCATTTCTTTACTTTGTGCCTGTTTAATTCATTCTTGTACCCTGCTATGTGTCCCGTATCCCACTTCCCTTTCTCTTTAATGTCTAATGGAAGAGGTAAATAACCTCTTCCAAAAAAGAACTGTGAAGAATAAATGCAGTCATCTTTGCTGTTGACATTTGCTCTGCCTATGAGTTCTGTGTGGTGAATTTAAATAAAAAGTGACAACGGTAGCAACTGCTCAGATTGGTGAGCCTGGAGTTCTTCTCCAGTCTAGCTGTTTAACTGAGTTTCTGTCTGATTTGATACTCCTAATCTTTGGTAGGCCTAGAATGAGAAAAATGTTTATGTATGCCAATATTTATAATGGCCAAGTCCTGTTAAATTATATGGTAGTTAGATCTAACTCCCATTATTGTAATGGAATAGTTCATAAAATATTTATCCATTAACAAATTAAAAGCTGGAGGTATAATAAATGGCAACTGACATTGCTTTATGGAAAATATCACCCCTCAAACAAGCCTGATAATAATTTGTTGATGAAAGAAGCTGTATGAATGTGAGGTTCAGTATTGTTAAAGCACTCATTAAATAGAGGAATTGGCTAATTGGTAATGATCAATGAGTCTGTGTGTCTCTACTAAGCTTTCCAGAGGATTTATCTCCTCTGTTTCTTCGACAATATTGTACAAATTTTAACAATCTAATGTTCAGATATCTAACATTAATTTTCATGAGTCCCACACTTCAGTTCTGGCCTTCTCATAAGGAAGCGTATCAGTCTGGCTTACAGGTGAATTCACAGTATTCGGTAGGAAAACAACAGAGGGATGCTTGGTGTCTGGTAAACTCTGGTTTTGCAAGGTAAAATAGATTCTAGAGACTGCAGGTTTACTCAGGAGCAGGGGAAGAAGAGGTTTGACAGCAGTACCAAAGTGAACCCACATGGCTCTGGGGGTCCGTGTCTCTCCTTTTGCATCTCATAGCCCAATTTTCTTCTTTTTGTTGCCATAGACTTGTAGAGGTGCGAGATGTTAGGAACTGTCAAGTGTCACCTTGTACAAGCTTAGCGGGGTGGATAATGTGCAGGACAGAAGGAATAAAGGTGACAAGGAATGGCAAGTAATGACATGGCAGAATAGTTAGATTTGGAAGGGACTTGTGGAGGTCATTAGGTCCTGCCCCTCCACTCTGGCATCTAAACAGGTTGTCTGAGACCATGTCCAGTCCTGCTTTGAACGTCTCCTAGGATGGAGGCTCTGCAACCTCTCTGGACAGGTCCGGGAAGCTTTTTTAAGGTTTTAATAAAAATTTAGTTTAGATGTAATAGAGCTTGAAGTTCTAACACTACATCTCTTACAGTTGTAAAGCACATACAGACCATCTCAGTTTCTATTTATCTGCATATTTTTGGAGCTTAATTTATTTAAGCTTCAAATAAAAAGCGTCTATGAAGCAGTTTCTCTAATGAATCTTTGTTTTCCAAAACAGCCAGGAAGTGCTGATTTAATTTATTAGTGGAAGGATTTCAGAGGTGTTTTTCCAAAATCTTTTAAAATCTTTTTATTTTTTCTTGAATGTTTGTATTAAAAAAAAATCAGTTAACTTCACCTTTATTTTCTTCAGAGACAAAAAAAAATATGAGAATGTTGGTGGAAAGTTACCGTTTCAAGAGTTGTGTTGAACATACTCTGTTGCATTTTGCTTTGCTGGCTCAGGGTAAATGGCAAGAAGAATGCTTTAGCTTTCGAAACCTGAAGTGAAGCTTTCAAGGCTGATGTTAATTTAATTTGGTCTTTTCCAGATTTGTAAAGATTTGATTCGTAATTCATTTCCTCAGAGTGGTTACGGTCAATTTATTTTAACCTAATCATGTGTTCTGTTAGTCAATGAGATGATATAAGAGCTATGCTTTGTAGATCTTTCATTGCTGAAAGTATTTCCTATTTCACATGCTTGAAGTTTAGGTAGTATTTGAAGATTCTCACTGGAAAGTAGGTTTATTTTTCACTTTATTTGCTTTTTACAGGTTCTTGAAAGTTTGTGGCTCTGAGCTCGTGCGCCTTGAGTTGTCTTGTGGTCATTTCCTCAATGAGACGTGTTTGGAGGTCATTACTGAGCTCTGTCCAAATCTTCAGGAACTAAATCTTTCATCATGCGATAAGATACCACCTCAGGCTTTCAACCACATAGCCAAAGTGGGCAGCCTCAAGCGTCTCATTCTCTACCGAACAAAAGTGGAGGTAGGAGCAACTTTTTGACCTTTGCAATAAATATTTTTAATCACGGTAAAACTGTTTTCTTATCCAAGGAGTGGATTATGTTGGCAGATTCAAAGATGGTACCACGGGCTTTTTTATTTTCAAAAGGGGTTTGTGTATTCAAAAAAAGAAAAGGGAAGAAAGTACTGCAAGTTGTGTGCAAGATTGAAGACTTTGCACCAACTGTTTTAAGCACTGTAGTGAAATCAGAAATGTGAAAGCTTTTCTCTTTTAAAGTACACTCCCGACAGACTGTATTTGACAATATAATTGGGAAGTGACTATATTTAGTAACTTACTGTTAATTATCAGCACTTTCTCTTGAGCAACCTGTAGATTACTGGATTCCTACTGTCTTTGTATTATCAGTGTTTGAACAAAAACTTCTTAGTATATTTTTCAAGAACAGTGGAAAAATGACTTTGCAGAAATATTCAGCTACCTAGATACAAGTTATTGTTTTTTGCAGGATACTTCCTATCTAAGGTGAAATGTTGTACATATTACGTTCAACAAGACTGTTGTTGTTTATTATACTTTATGAATGTTTTATCTTAGTTTACTCAGCTGTTTGATTCAGAAACTGTCCCCTTATTTTTCTCTATTTAACTTACTCTTGTGTTACAGCCTTACTACTGTGCTTCCCATGGAAGCTTTCGTACGAGCTGTTGTCCTCCTGTTGCACACGCTGCCACTCAGCTTGCCAAAATAACCAAATCCTGTCTCTACAATTCAGGTTCTAGGTTAAAAATGTGTTGGTGGAAATCTTAGTGTAAATGTGCTCTGTCTTTTGCTTCCTTGATTTCTTATAAAAACACACAAAAAGGGCACTTGTGACCTCTCAGTTGCTTCCATGGTCTGTTGGTGGATATCATCCGTGTCTAGCGTTCTGAATAGCCCTAATACCTTTGGGCAAAGTTAAGTAGTAGTTTGAAACTAAAACCAGTTCTTCTCAGATAAAACTCTATATGAAGCTATTAAGATAGGAAAGCAAGAAGAAGATAAAGATTTTAAGCAAGGCCTACTTATGTTTATTACTTCTGCTGATGTTTTTGGTGTGAAAAATGAGATTTTGACCCTAGGTTGTGTCGGTTTTTAAGCTGTAGTATAATGGAAGAAGCAAAGCAGGAACAGTAGGTTGTGGCGTCTTCCAAACATCTGAGACCTGAAATTAGAGTACGCTTTTTGTTTATGAGGAGTTCACACCTATGATGGTACAAAGTGCTTTTGATACCCTTTTTTCAGTAAACTGTATGCACTTTTGTGTTGAAGGTCTAGCTGTCTGTGAGAGATGTGATGCAAGGCAGCGGGGAAAAAGGGCCGGCTACGCCGAATTCCTGGCCCTTACTGTGGGATATGCAGGCGTCAAGCCACCACCCGTCAATAGCTTGTTACCGTGTGGTGGTTTCTGCATGCGTCAATCTTGTGTGCGTGCCGGGGTGTCTCTACTTCACAGAGAAGCCCTCGGCGAGCCCCGCTTTGAAGCGCCTTTCGGTTAGCGCCGTCAAGCGGCGCCTGGGTGCAGCGGCGCCGCCTCGAGCTCCGCTGTCTGGGAGCATCCCGGGTAAATCTCTCTATCCCGCTTTGCCGTGGGGTGGGCCCTGAAGCAGGGACCACTCAGAAGGCTTTTTCAGATCTGAGGAGGATCACTGTACCAGAGGTAAATTGTGTAACATTATTTGTTTCTACTGTTGTTTGATTATAATTTTCTTGATTCTACTGGGTTAACTTTGAAAGCGTGAGATTCTGAATTTAAAACTATGCAGTGGTCGACAGCTACCCTGAAAACGATTGCGTGGCACTTCTCAGTTATCACTTTGAACGTGCTGAAGTAAGCTTAAGTGCGATATCCTGTGATTTAGAAGCCTTTAAGTTACGAAGATAAACTTTTGTCTTCCTTGTGTAAAGGTATGCATCTCCTTATAGCTGAAAAAAAAGACTTCTAATCAGATTTAGGTCATGCTATGTTGGTGGTGGTGGTTTTTTTTTTGTTTTGTTTTGTTTTTTACACAAAAGGATAAACCAAAGATATGGTTCTAACATAATTTGTTAGGGAAACTTCTAGAAATTTCTCTAAGCAGATTTGATATTCACTGTGAAGGGCTGTGTTGAAGCCCTTCACAGAACATAGGTGGAAAAATAAAAGGGAAAAGGTAAAGATGAGGGTAGCATAGGATTTGAGTCAGAAGGTTAGAAGCTTGGAGCTTCTATGGAGCAACCAGTGCTGATGTTTAACGTATAGTTTGGCTTTTCTTTTCCTGTCATGTCCTAGGATGGAAAAGGAAGGGGCCCTATCATAGTTATCAGTACACGGTGACTTCTTACGACAGAGAAGGATGTCCTACCAGTTTGTCTCATGTTAATCTTCCCGATGCAACAATATTTGGGTGATGTGCTTCTGGTATCGCTGCAGATTTTCAGGGAATTGTCAAAATGTAAAGAGAGTATGGAGAGAATGAGTCGATAACACGTTGACTAAAATGAGTTGTCCATAAGAAATCATAATTTTAATGTATCTTACTGTACAATTAGAGATAGTCATTGAAATTGAAGTATACCATAATTAGATGAATCAGGGCAGGAGGCATACTACTTATGCATGTAAATAGTATGAAGAATTTATTGTCATGGGCAATCAAGGTAAACACTTAAGTTGAATTATTTAATGGAAGTGAGTGTTTTTTTTTCAATGGCATAGCAAAAGAAACACTGCAGGGGAAAAAAAAGAAGAAAGACTAGAAATTCAAGGCATAGCTGACTTAGAAAAAGAGGTCCTCTTTCTGTATATGCTACTTGTGACATAAGTTAAAAGGTCATTTTTTTTCCCTACTCCAGTTATTGGTCTCAAAGTGCAGGGCTGTTAGCCCTTCTGAGCAAATAGTGCAGCTTATCCTCTGTTGGTTGTGAACTTGGGCCTCTATTTAAGTAGCATAAGATAAGGAGAAAGAGATCGTCTGTCCTTGTTATTGGTGTGTTGATCGAGTTGTTTGTTCTTCTTGCCTTATGTTTTATAAAGTATGTTATTAAATTTTTATTAGAAGAAATGCTGTTTTGATTAAATAAAAGCAAATGCCAGGGTTCCCTTCCCTTCCTTTTTTTTTTTTTTTTTTTTTTTTTGGGGGGGAGAAGGGAGGGAGAGAGGAGTTGAATGGGAGGGGAAAAAAAAAAAAAGTTGCATTTCACCCTGAAATTTTAAGTGTTGAACTGCTCTGGTTATATGCCTACTGTGCTGCTAATGTGTACGTTCTGAGAAGCTACCCTGCAGAAAACTGGTGATCGCTTTTAGTGAAAGCGGGAACTTTGTTGCATAATATGTTGTCAGTTTTATTATCTGAGCTGTTCCTGTGACAGTTACTTGTTATTTGAGCCATTCTCTTTTAATGGCTTTGTGTTTTAAAATATATTCCCACTGTCTCTGTAACCAAAGCTCCAATTTCTAAGTAAATGCTTTCAGTGAAATGGGCGATTCTGGGGTTCTGTCCCACCTCTGGCACTGAAGGCTCTATGTTAATATTCTGGGAGACGGCTGCACTATCTAGAAGAGTTTATGATCTCAAGTCCCAGTCGTGCTTGTACTTAATGACTTCTATAAAGATATTTTCTCAACTTACTGAGGGTTCATCATTGTGCACAAAAGCAGTTTCAAGCTTCTACAAAGTGAAACTTCTCACACCCTTAAAGTATCCCGACCGCCCTGTTACAGTAAGGAATGTGCAGTGAATTTCATTAACTTGTTTTAGGCCAAATAAGAAAAAAAGTTTGTCTTGCATCGTTGTACTCTTCCTCTCTAAATGCAGTCGATGTTTCCAGTGCTTTAAGTTTGTTATCAAAGGTTTCATTCTTAAGCGCTGTAAGATTCAGTATGAGCTTGAAACAATTCTTAATGTGCTTTGAGAAACTAATCCCAACACTTTTATTTAATGTAATTTCTTCTAGCTTGAGACCACTATCATACTTGAGGGGGGGGGGGTTTATGCTGGTGGTTTTGGTATTTGCTGATACATGACCCCTCAATGTTTATTCATTGAAAGCATATTCACAGCATAATTTAAGCACTTGTTGGCTTTGATACATTTAAAGAGCACAATGAACAATGCGTACTGTTGTGTACTGCAATTGGCAATGTGTGTCTTTATGGCTTGGGTATGAATGTTATCTTGATTTGATGCTTATTGTGAAGATCTGTATGTATACTGCAGCCAAAATTAAAGACCCCAAAGCCACAATTAAACTAGGAAAGCTCGTCTCCTTATTGCTGATTGTAATTTTTAATGTAGGATTTCGTATTTCATCTCATACGATATTCTAAGCTCTTTGTACTGTGTGAAGGAAGAGTTTTTAAAGTTTGTAATGCAAATACAGTTGCAGTAGTGAATGAACTGAATTAAAATTTGCATTACAGTGGTCCCAGAACTGCCTTTTTTTTTTTCTTCCCCTGCAACATTTAAAGCAAGTGTTGTATTTATAAGTTGTGTCACTGATGCCTCCAACAAAGAGCAAATCTGGAATTCAGGCAGCTGTAGGAGAGGATGTTGAAACGTGTGGTTACCAGGAAGAGACATTAGATTCTTGGAAATGAGCAAACAGCTCTTATTTTCTCAAATAATGAGAAAGAAAAGCAATAATATTGCCATTAAATTATTCCTTAATGTTTCCAGACATAACTTGTTAGGGGGCACGTTATGCTTCTGAGAGCTGATTGAGGTTTCTCACTGTGGACAAAACTTCACTGGCTTGTGCTCAAATCATGAGGACCGAGTTGCAAACAAGATGTAAAAAAGTGAAAGCCTCTAACTAGAGAGCATGTCCTTGGAGGGAAGCTGATCCAGTGGCAAATAAAGTGACCGTCGGAGGCAGGGACCCGCACTCACTCTAAGGATGCCCTCTGATCCCATGTTAGGCTTACAGAGCTGAATTTGGGCATTTGGGTCTCTAACGTGAGTGAAGAGTATGGGGGAAGGATGAAGGTGTAAGAAAGACTTAGAGATAGGAGGCCATAAATAGACCCAACGAAGCAATCCCCAAAATACAGTAATGGAATTGCGTGCAGCGACTGTAACTGGTGTCGCTTGAGGAGGGCTGCAAAGGAATCGGCTCTTAGAGCTGACAGGCTTCTTCAGCCTGGTGGTTGCTGAGGCTCTTGAGTTGGAGGAGGGTCACTCACTGCTGATGGCACTAAATAGTAAGAAAATGATAGCTAAAGATAAATTATATGAGGAATTCTTTGGACTGAATGGCAAGAGGCCCTGTGTGGACAGCTCCGTCTGGAGCTACATGGGCATCTTGTTCCTCTTGGGCCAAAGAAACTACCTTGTAAAGAGGAGGTGACCCCATCTCCTAATCTCTTCCTCCTTGTAAAATGAAAAAAAAATAGCTCAGAGAACTGAATGGCTTAAATATAAAAACAGATTTTGCTGCTCTCGAGTTCTGATACGGCGTATGATTCCCTGCCATTCGCAGCTTGTAGCTGACTGCTGAAGTGCAATGCATAGAAAAATGAAAATAGATGAAGCCAAAGGACGGTGAACAAACCGAAGAGTGGCACAGTCCCTTAGATCCCAGTTTAATTTACAGAAACAGAATGTTAGGCCTTTGGTGTCACTGAATGCTCATTTACTATCCTAAGATTTGTTTTGAGATACTAAGGATAAGTGTTTATCCTTAGAAAACAAAATTATAGTAGTCTAAAAACGAAAACTAAAATGATGACTGTCCAAATACTCTTCTTAACCGCTTAAGCCAATGAGATTATATGGCTAAGTACCAAAATTATCTCTTAAATCTCTAAACCTCTCAAATTCTATCCTGTTGGATTTTTAACATAGTTTCAGAGTACTGTGATATGTACAAGTGCATAACTTTGAAATGATCTTGATACTTGATACTAAGTATGAAAATATGTATGGCTTGGAAAAAAAGAAAGCTAGAAACAATTTTCTTACTTGAGCAGATTTATTTTGAATCGTTTTTCTATGATTAGTGCATCTTTTGTTTCTACGTTATTAACGTGGTACTTTATTCTTTCTATTAGAGAGAATTTCTCTTGAGAGTTTTGTAGGTTGGTTGTAGGTTGTTCTTCGATGCTAAGGTGCAATATCTTGAAATTCGTAGCATAAATTGTTACTGTCTTTTAAATATTGATTTGCCGTGTTGTACCTTTCAAAATGAAAGGTTTATAGAAGTCACTTGCCACCTGCTATTCTAATACAATAATTCAAAAGTAATCAGATAAAAGGCCAGAATTCTGGAATCTTCCAGCATAGCTGACAACCCTGACTTTTGGCCCTTCCGTGTCAGATCATTGTGTGGGTGGCCGGAGCCCTTCGTGTCACCCATGCCTGGGCAGTGCCAGACGTGGCGCCGGCCCCGCTCGCGGGCTGCTCCTCGGGCCGGGCTCCGTCAGCCCCTGCCCTGGGCTGCTCGCGCGGGGCTCCCCGCACGCCCTTTGTAGCAGAGCTTGCTCAGGATCTTCTTTGCTTTTTTGTAGGCTTTTAAGTTCTTGCCCTCAAAGCCACTGAACTTGAAAACATCAAAAAGCAAACCTCCAAAGCTTTCTGAGGACGGCCTTCTCCCTCCAGACCCTCGTCACTAGCCCACAGAATCCCGCCTCCGTGTAAAAGGCGCCTGGAGAGAGACGTGGGCCATGGCAGTAAAACTGCAGCAGCCGTCCTGAGAGCGAGCGCGTCCGGAGGGAGGTGCAGGGGCTCCGGGAAGGCCTGCGCTGCGTGTGCCGGGGCCAGGCCCGTGGACAGCGGAGCTCTGCTAGTCCTCACTTCTAACCGTACTTTGGTGCTGTTGCTAGTCACTTAATATTTTGCTCTGCTAACTGTCATCATTATCCCATTTTTCTATCTGTCACCTTTGATTAATTTGATTGACTTTGAGGACGGTGACGATGATGGAAACGTAACTGTCCCGAAGAGGCAGCAAGAATGCTCGCATAAGGAGATGTCTGTCAGCTGCTCAATCTTGTAGACGAAGCAGCTGAATTAGCATGGCAGTTTTTCTTGTAGGAATTCAGGGTAGGAGCATGGATGCAGAGACTTCATGTACACTGTTGAAATACCCGGAGAGCCCATGTCATGGACATGGGGTGTTTTTTTTTTTTTTTTTTTTTTTTTTTTTTTTTGAATCCTATTGCAACATGACTTATCCCAGTTCATAATCCTGCTTGACTCATTTGACTCATCCTTTGCATTGGATGTATGATCTATCTGTGTCTTGCTGACATGTATTTTTTAAGCCTCCGTCTGTATCCCCTCTGCCACATGAATTTTTTTAGCTACTTCTTGAATCACTATCATTGCCCTTCTCAGAAAAGCATTGTTGGTGAATAGCAGGCTATGGCCCTAGTTAAATGAGCCAGATCCTTCTGGAGAGGAGACTTGAACTGCTGGAGTGAAGCTGGGGATGAACTGGCCATCGCTCGTCTGTCAACCCAGGAAGCTAAGTATTGATTCCAGCAGTCAGGTTGCTCTCTAAAAACTTCCAAATACGCTTTTGGTTCAGATTACTTGGCCTCAATAAATAATCTGCGTGAACAATAAGTAAATGATACCGTTTCTCTTGATTTGCCAAGAGCTTGTTTGTTTTTTTTTCTTTAAGCAAATAATTGTTTCCTTCCTCTCCACTTCCCCATTGACTCCGTAATCATCTTTCTGCTCCCACATGGGGTTCCCCCAGTATGTATGCACGCTCAACATGATGAGACTTGGGTTAGTTGTGTTTACTTGACAAATCTTGGGGAGAATACTTGGATTTCTCAGCTGACAGGGACATCCTGCTCTGAGGGACTTGGCACTGTGACTGTGGATGTGATTGAGCTGAGCCATCCAGTGGCCCCACCTTGGTCTGTGTTTGTCCAGGTCTCGCTCCGAGTCTGTTGTATCACATCCAAACAGTCTTCTAAGAGATGGAGCATTGGCCGTGTGAGGTGCTGATTTATAAACACGGTTTCAGGAGGACTTTTACTAGCTGGCTGCTCAAGTCCTTTAACATTTCATGTGTTTGTCTCATTGAAAGTCCTTTGTTTATTGTGGGGCAGCAGCTGGTATTGTAAATATATGTTATCCAGCATAACTGGCTGATATAGTCCTAAAGACTGTAATTCTAACCTGAAAGCAAACATTTTAAGCAATATTTTAATGTAGAGAGATTAGGAGAGCAAAATGAAAATACTAACTAGAAACATGGGTAAATCTTGTGATAGAACCTGTTATTAAATATTATAACCTCATAATCTTCATATGTAGCTCACAGCCAAGACTCCCAAAGAAGCAGTGGGGTTTTTTTGTTTGTGATTTTGGTTTTTCTTGCATATAAAGCTATTTCGAGAGGGTAAAGGAATTAAAGGATTTTCTTCTAGTCTAACCTAAATTTTTTGATGGAAAGAAAGAAGAAATTAAATCATGGCTCTTTCAGATTTTTTTTTTTTTTTTTTTTTTTTTTTTTTTTTTTTTTTGGACAACTGCATGGTAATCTGGAGAAAAGAAACTCTGTAATAATATACATAGCAAGCAACCCTGATTTAAAGGGGGAAAAAAAGTTTTTGGTCAGACAGTTGTAAACACTCTTTTGTCTATACCTGGTTCACTGAGAAGTGTGAATAAATAATTACAGAAAAAGAAGTTTTCTGAAAGATTTAGGCTCTCCCAGCATTTTGGTAAAGGGATTTAAGAATTCCCAACCTATATCAGACCGTGTTCTGAGGAAACAGTGGTAAAACAGTCTGTTTTAAAGCAGTTTTCAGGTTTTCTCTGTTAAAAGGAAGTTTATATATTAAAAAAGTCATCCTTTTCCCAATCCTATAATTTTTTAAGTTTATTGACTTCCTAGAGGTACACTGTGGTGCCCTAGTTTTCACACTTTTTATAATACAGATATAGCCATCTTTTGTATTTTTTTAACTTTGTCTTTTAAATCTTAGAATATTTTGCAATGCAGCTTCAATGTGTATGCAGTCCAGTACTGTTAATGTACAGCTTTCACAGGGGAACCTAATTTGCCACAGACAGGAGGTTTTTCTGTTTGACAGGATATTGAGCTCGAACTCTCTTGGATGCTTTGCTGATCATATGGATATTGGAAATGTTGTGCACTTCCTCCTGGATCATAAATGTGAAAAATCTTGGGGGAAAAAAAGGCGCAGTTCTGTCTTGCCCTGAGTTTAACTGTTTTGAGGTGTTTGGTTTCTGTACTGCTGGGTCGTATTTTGAAACCAGGGGCTTTTGCAACCCGAAAGTTAAAAGCTGAATGGTTTTGCATGGACCTGTGGTCTTTACAAAGACAAACTGGATTCAAGTTAACACATAGTAGCTGTTCAGCTGGAGCATCCACCCTCTTGCTAAAGGTTGTAAACCTTTTCTACCCTGACCCATAGTAGAAAATGAAGGTGATTTTGAGGGGCCAGAGCTGTCACCTGTCTCCTTTGGAATCAGAGTTGGAAAGGATTTGGGGTTAATTCTCCTTTCTCCCTTGTCCAAAGCAGCACAAGAATTCTTCATATGATTTCTAGAAGAGGTTTGGACTGCGGAGGCCATATTGTGTGTTACTCTATTAAAAAAAAAAAAAAAAATGTTTCCAACTCTTTTTAAAACTCCCACTTTTTTTTTTTTTTTTTCTTTTCACACTTTGAGTATATGCAAAGAAGAGCAAGAAAGAAGCTAAACTTCTCACCCTTGGTGTAGGATAAATGCATTGATATTGCTTGAGAAACCTGCAGACTATGCGGGTGTTTACTGTGGGGCTGAGGAATAAAGTGCTGTGTGGGTAGTCACTGGCCTCGAGGTGTCCGCTGTGTGAGACAGCGAAATGGGCTCTCAGCAGGTGCAAGTCAGGAACTGAGGTGGCCTCTTCCCTCTCTTACAAAGCACAGTAACTTCTGAAGCTTGTGTCCTGAGTCGCAGCCTCCAGCTCAGGTGATTGCCTTGCTCTTCTCCAAGCTTTGCTTAAAGAGAGATTTTACCACTCGTATTGATGTCAAATCAGAGATGAATTGTACAGACATATGGTTTGAAAGAGAGAGACGGGTTATTATGATGATAGTCCTCCTAGATACAGTGTATATGGGTTCTGTGAGTTGCCATCCTCTCCTGCTATTTTGATCTTTGCCACCTGGACTCTGAAGCAACTGAATCATGAAACATGCTGAAATAAGTGGATTTTTTTGTTTTTCTTCTTTCTTGGTGTATGTAAAAACTACCTCAGTTAAAGAAGAGGAGACCCTGCTGTCAAAAAGATCTGATGAATTGGGTGTGCGCATACCTACCCCAGAAGAGAAGTCCAGGTGTCCAGTATAGTTAATATTGAATAAGTATCTGTTACTCTTGGGTTTGACTTGGGATGTTGTAGGACAGGATAACAGTGTGACCAGGCTCCCTTCTCATTATCCAAATTCCTTGTGCTTATTCCCTTCTTGGTTGTTTTTAAAAGCATTTTTTAAAAAAACTTTTGTGGGTTTTAAGTGTAGCAAAAACACTTGGAGAAGGTGGACTGGCTACACATCAGTAAAGGGCCAACTGCTGGGAATTAGAGGGAGCCTGAAAAGGGTACCCTGGCAAGCATGCAGAAATAGAGCAGTGCTGCTGCTGCCGCGCTCCTCGCAGGCCAGTGCCTAAGCTCTGCACGGAAAACCATTGCTGAGAGACAGGGAGGGGCGGGTGCGTCCGAGCAGTTTTCCTGAGGAGCCGCCTCAATGCCTGCACAATCCGATCTAGAATTGTGCGCCGCCTTTTGAGAGTACTTTTTTTTTTTTTCTCCCTTCTTAAAGCTCTGATATTTAAGGTGGGTTGAAAAGGGTCTGGGACATTTCACTTTTAGCCTGGGTACCTGAACGGGTTCTAAAGCTTTCCCTGAGTAAAGCGTGTGTCCTGTTTTATTGGAGCTACTCACTTATTCCGGTTTAATGCTCAAAATGAGGTGTTAGCTTAATGAGTTCTTTAGTTAAAGCTTATCATATAGGTGAATATATTTACTCATTGACTAGATTTAAAGTGCTACTTAGTATTACCTCCTTAATAATGACTCTTTAATGCTTTTTCTCTAAAAACATAAATGGAGCAAAGCAAGCAAGCAGGTGGCTTTTTAAGACCTGTGTAAAGATACACATGAGGAAGTCTCGGTGTTACTCTTCTTGATGGTGGCCAGTGACAGGACAAGGGGTAATGGGTACAAGTTGAAACACAGGCAGTTCCATCTCCATGTGAGGCAGAACTTCTTTCCTGTGCGGGTGCCAGAGCCCTGGCACAGGCTGCCCAGAGAGGCTGTGCAGGCTCCTTCTCTGGAGATTTCCCAAACCCGCCTGGCTGCCGCCCAGTGCCCCGTGCTCTGGGTGTCCCTGCTGGAGATGTGGGGACTAGATGGTCTCTAGAGGTCCCTTCCAACCTCAACCAGTCTGTGATTCTGTGAAGTCTTATTCACACCCTCTACTTTTAGGCAGCCTTTGGGAAATCAAATCTCAGAAGGCAAAGCTGGAAGGCGGGCTTCCATATAAATTTAAGTGCTGGGTATTTCTGATTGCAGTCTGGAGACGTCTGTATTAGATGCCTAAAGAAAAGAGCCCCATGGGTGCTCTGCAGCATGTCCCTGTTTCGTATCCACAAGGGCCGCAACGTGAGGGACCAGAAGGTGCTTCACACTGCTGAGGAAATGAAGGAGAAGCGTTTGCTCTAAACTTTCTAAAAACAAGTAAACAAGTGGCTACATTTTCTTGAGTTACATATGCACACAAATATTGCTGACTAATGTTCCTCTAGGGCTTCCACTTATTAGCAGTAGATTACTTTATCCCTTGTATATAACTTGTGTTTTTTTTCTTGAGAGAAGCTGTTGTATATCTTATAGACATTCACAGATTTATTGTTAATGTTTTGTGGAACTCCAGTTTTCATGTTCATACAGATTTTGAAATCCTGAGTAGTAGATGTTTTGAGGATAATGCACAGTTCTTTGTAATATGAATCCCAGATGGTTAAGATCTTCCTTTTGCACCGACTATATTTCAAAATGTAAACAAAATATAACTGCAGGGAAGACAGCAGGTCTCTTCTAAGTCTTAGAAACAGCTTTTAAAAAAAAAAAAAAAAAGTGAAATTTCCCTTATCATATGAAAATAGAACAGAATAGCCATATACTTAATGTTTTGTATGGTGCATTTGATGTTCCAGTGTAATTCCAGACTCCCTCGGTAACGTGCCGTCCTTTCCGAAAGGAATGGCCGCGTTAAATGGCAAAAAAAGTGACTGTCAAGAACACACTGTGCGAGTTTCCCCCTGCACGCCCGTCATGACGGGCGGTCCGTCCTTGTCAGCGCCCCTGTCACCATGGAGGCTCCTTTGACCTGGGAGCCACCGGCTCAGGCCTGGTGCTGCGCAGCTCCATCGCCCCTTCTGCTGGGCTGCCGCTGAGCAGGGGACGTCCGCGCGTCGGCTGCTCTCCTGGTTGTCACCAGCCCCGCGTGGCTTTGGTGCGGCCTGGCCTGTCGTCAGGCCTTCTCCTGCAGCTTTGCTAGGGAGATGCACCCGCAGGTTGTGGGCGTTTAGGGACCCTCATGGCAGTGAAAAACTGCGTTCAAAGTGAGTTGCATAAAGGGTTGTAATGATTCCTGTGACTCTGAGGCAATCACTGGTTAGAGCACTTAGGGGTTCATTAAGTAGCATTTTTTGTGTCTGTAGCTGGATTCTGAGCTGTATTTCAGGAAAAGTGGTGCCAACTATAATGTCTAATTGGCCTCTTCATTTTTCATTCCATGTTTCCTTCTGACGTGTTCCCCTATGGCAGCAAACAGCACTGCTCAGTATCCTGAATTTCTGTTCAGAGCTTCAGCACCTCAGTCTGGGCAGCTGCGTCATGGTGAGTAGTTAGACCACTCTGTGTGTGTGTGTGTGTGTGTGTGTGTTTATTGGTGTGTAGAGCTCAGTCTGGAGCTAGGTTGCCCAAAGGCCTGTTAAATCTTAGACTGATACTGCATCAGAAAGTAGACTGATTTTGTGTAGACGTGGCTTAGTTGCCTGCTAATTTAGCAGGGCTAAAAATTAGCTTGTGGGTTTTCCTTGTTCTTGATCTCCAGCCTCTTTCTAAAATCTGAGGCTTTCTTTATGCATGTGTTGACTTTTCTTTCTAAAACTGCTCATCAGGACTTCTTTTTACTGAAGCTGAATCATCATTCCTAGCAGGCCACCATTTGCATGGGATCCTACAGCAATAAAAATGAGATGTTTTCTGCAAGAGTCATTTTAGCCATAGACTTCCTGGGGGCACGTGTGGGTTTAGACAGGCGGAGCGGGGCAGAAGGGGTTCCTGCGGTTGCTGCGCTGCATTGCGTGCGTTGCCAGAGATGTGTGCAGGGTTCTCATTTGCTCCTGCCTCTAGTGATAGACACGCTGGCCCTAACTAGGGGGAACTTAGTGGAATTTCCTAGAAGTTGAGGAAGTGACAAAGCAAAAGTGGCCCAGCCCTCCCTACCTCTCCTCAGGGACAGAGGAGGTGAGCAATGTGACTTAATCTTTCTAACAGTCCTAGCCTTCCTTTGTTTTTTTTGATAGTGGATTTTGTTCCCCACTGCCTATTTAATGCCACATTGGTTCAGCCCCTTTGGCTTGCCTGAGGTTAAGTAGCAATGCTTGTGGAAGGAGATACAGCAAGGAGTCGACCTAGAACAGAAACATGTGCCACCTTTAATGTGCATATGCAATAGGCAGTGCCTATTGCCATAAAATAATCATCTTTTGAAAGAAAAGTAACTGTTCAGAAAAAGAGGTGTTTTGGAGGAGAGAAAAAAAAAAAACTTTTTTCCTCTATTTCCACTTATCCTTTTAATAAATGAATTTGAAAGCACTGGGGTTCAGTGTTGGTAGAAAATGTATTTTATCTCTTATAGAGGTAGATCTTGTTGTAATCTATAACGCAAAATTCTTTGAGTTGTTTGGAAACGCCAAATGCTTAAGACAGATCTGTAGGTGTGTTAGCAAGCATGTTCTTATAACACCTATGTGTGTCTGGAAAAAGATGGTATACATGACAAAGTGTTTATTTTCCTTGCAGATTGAAGACTATGATCTTATAGCAAGTATGATGGGAGCAAAATGCAAAAAGCTTCGCAGCCTGGATTTGTGGAGATGTAAAAACATAACTGAAAACGGAATAGCAGAACTGGCCTCAGGCTGCCAGCTTTTGGAGGAACTTGATCTTGGCTGGTGCCCTACGTTACAGAGCAGTACAGGCTGTTTCACCAACCTTGCACGTAAACTCCCAAACTTGCAAAAGCTCTTTCTTACAGCCAACAGGTCTGTGTGCGACACAGACATCGAAGAACTTGCTGCTAACTGTACTCATTTACGGCAACTGGATATATTGGGTAAGAAATACGGAATATTTCTTGGAACTGTTGGAATGTTTCTTACTATGTCTGAAAAGCTTTGCAGTTAAAAGGGAGTCCAAGAGATAAAACTGCCTTCTAGACATTTTTTTGAATAAATCGTTCTTTAAAATGTGACTCAGCATAGGAAAAAAGATTGGGAAACACTGTTCACCACTGTTAGGTCCTGACTTAGAATCCAGTGGATTTATTTCAACATATAATTTGACAGTGTAGTATTAATCGCTTTAACGGAGAATTGAGTATGATTTTTTCTAATAATTTTCTCTTTATAATCACTAGTATTTTTTGACTAAGATACATTTTGCTAACCTTTGGCTATCAGCTGATACAATTTCTTCTCCTTGTTTCTACTTCTGTTGATTGTTGCCTTTTTGTGTGGAGCGTGACAAAGTACAGTGCGAGTCTTACAAAATTTCTGCTTTTGCATAATACAGATAGGTGGTGGAATGGTATTAAATTTCTTTGTTTTTTTTACCAAAAAGTGAATTGTCTCATGAAGGAGAAAAAAAAGCAATTAAGAAAAAAATCTTAAATGGCTTTTCCGCTAGACCCCCCCACTCTCCCACTAGAGTGGGAGGAAAGCAAGGAGAAGTAACGGGTGGGTGGGGGGAAGCACATCTTAAATTCTAATCCGCTGCCCACTAGTTACTAATATTTTATATTAACAAAAACAAGTATCTTGGACTTGTAAGTAAGGGCTTTGAGAAACGTAGCTTAGCTCGATATTGTTTGTGTTCTTCTGTAATGAAAGAAGGGTTTTTCTCTTAAAAATAATGTAGAATTACAGCAGTAGTCTGAACACTGATGCAGAAGTTTCTGTGCACTTTTTGAGTTATTTTTATTGGCTTAGTTGAAAGAGGAAGATTTTAAAAGAAAGGTGTACTGCACATTTTTAATATTTAATAATTTTAATGAAAACACTACATTTCGGTTGAGACACACTGCAAAGAACTGAGAATCCTCGACTTGAATAATTTTCCAAGTGTGTTTAAGGTTATCATGATTTCTCATTACAAAGGCTTTACCATATGGCTTCAGATTGTCATTCCCATATAGCTGGTACATAGTCTTCTACCACGAGGAATGGTTTTACTTGCCTGTGAATAAGAACGTCACCTTCTGGCCACCATTGGGATGGATGAGCAGATGAAAATTTACTCCACCTAGTACAAATTGCTCAAACTTGGTGTATGTGTCTGCAGGTGGTGATGTGCTTTGCTTATCTTTAAGGAAATCTGTTTCGTTTGAGGGCACATTTGCCTAGTCAGACATGACAAGTTTTCAGAAGGCATAGTGACTAAAGTATTTGAAAAACACGTATGTTCTCTTGATCACCCACTTCCCTGCATTTCTGTTACAATGGCCTTGTGTCTGCCTACAAATTGGCCTGACCTTTCACTGTGCCAGAGAGGCTGTGCAATGAATAGCTGGGTTGTGTCAAGCCCACAGATAGTCTCTGGTGCTGTTGCTTCTCCGCCAGCATGGCGGGCTCGCTGCCGCACACTTCCTTTCACGTTTGTGTTCGGTTTAACGTCTTGCTGGCACTTCTGTGGAAAAACAGTACCTGAATCACAGACTGGTTGAGGTTGGAAGGGACCTCTAGAGACCGTCTAGTCCAACCCCCCTGCTACAGCAGGGACACTTAGAGCATGTGGCACTGGGCGGCATCCACTGGGTTTGGAAGATCTCCAAAGAAGGAGAGTCCACAACCTCTGTGGGCAGCCTGTGCCAGGGCTCTGGCACCCTTACAGTAAGGAAGTTCTTCCTCACATGGAGTGGGAACACGCAAAAGGAATTTGTTCATCACCAGTATTCCTGAAGACTTACCATACCAGTATTCCTCGGGGCTTACCAGTATTCCTAGGTGAAATGGATTTTCCCAGAAAGACTGAAGCTGTTGAGACCTGAGGTCGGTTGTCAGTTTTGCAGGACTAACCTTCAAGAGTGGGTCTTCTCTCCAATGTGGGTCCGGGAGAGGCACTCTCGTTGTACCCCTGTTGTCTCCTGAGTAATTGTATCCTGTGTTGTCTCCTGTGTGTGCTGTGAGGGAACCTCTCTTGCTTCAACAAAACAAGAGTTTGAAGTTTTTTGCTGTGTACTGGGCCTCAGCGTAAGTCAGGGTCAAAATGTCCTGCCTTGCAACCTAGTCACTGGAGCTGACAGTGCAAGAAATTACAAAGGCAGCAAGGGAAACTCCTTGCATTTTAGGTGTAGAATACATAGACCACAGTAGCTTCAGGAGCAGAGGAAAACTAAGCCCCTTGAAGTTAAGCCTGTTGAACTATGATTAGTTCGTCATTCATCTAAGTATTATAAAATGAATGTTTTAGCTACCCTACATGCTGATTTCAGTTAGTAGGTCCTGTGACTTGCTATCCATCTGGCCTTTCCTTAGTTTCTCTTTTTTTTTTTTTTTTTTTTTTTTTTTTTTTTTTTTTTGTAAATTCCTTGTTCCAGAATCAATGGGCTTTGCAGAAGATAAAAATTGCTGATTTCCAAGGACTTTGGGCAATTACTGGCCAATGTTGTTTGAGTAGCTATTAAATGATGTGGGGAAGGTACTTCAGAAAGCAGATTTCTCTTTTTTAAAAAAGGAAAAAGTGGGGGATGTTGGCCCCATATCTGCTCTACTTGTGATGCAGTTTTGAAGAGAAAATGTAATGCAAGTGCGTCAATATATGATGATATGCTGCTTATTTTTTTTGTTAGTTCTGCGGTTTCTGCTTCCATTCTGTGTTAAACTGCCTCCTTATAAATATCCTATCCTTTTCTACTACATCTTTTCCAGTGACTGAAGTAATGAGTTATACAGGAATTCTGCTACTTTCTCTTCCCTTGAGGACTCCCACCCTGCAGTAGAAAAATGCAGCTGTGATGACCTGCCAGTTTCATAGTGATGGCACATACCTCACAAGAAGCTCTGTCCAAACACGAGTGAAACACTTTATTATGAGAGTAACAGGGCACTAGAACAGGTTACGCAGAGAGGTGGTGGAGCCTCCATCCTCGGGGTTCCTCGGAACCAGGCTTGGCGCTGTGCTGTAGGTGACTGACTGTGCTTGAGCAGCGGGGCTCAGGCTGGGTGACTGGCGCAGGTCCTTCCAACCTCAGCCCTTCTGCCACTGTGCGAGTGCAATGAGCCCGAATGGGCTGTTACTGCTTCTCACAGGAACAGCGCACGAGCAACCAGCTGCCATCAGGAATGGATGGAGAATGAGTCAGCTTAACCTCTTTCCCTAAAAGTCTTGTCTGCCTCTCTCCCATACAGAGAGTAGTAAAAAAGTAGATATCCTTGCTAGGTAGGAGTATATTAATTCTGCTCTACTTATAAAAACACCTCCCACACCTTCCTGAGCTGCAGAAGACCCAACTATCCCCTTGCCAGCTTCAAAATCTTCAACCCTCTCTTGAGAACATCAACATGCAGTTAGTCAGTTTGAAGAGGACAATCTGCAGCACAGTACAATTCAGAATTTGAGCAGGGTGCAATAGATTGAACAAAATAATGAGATTAAAAGTCTAGTCTGGCAGATCTAGGAGAAGAAAGGAAAAGCAAAAGACTAAGTAGTGAGGGACTAGTGTTGTTATTTCATGGTCTTCATTACTTCAGGTCCTTGGTTAACTCAATGTGTGGGTTCTTTCTGTACAGATGTTGGGAATTTTCGCAGATACGTGCCCTGTTGAAAATTTATTTTGAGTGTGTGTTTAAATGAAATTACCAGAGGTGCATCCTTTTACTTGAATGTTTTACTTGAAGTCCAAACCCTTCCAAAATGTAGGCAAAAGTGTTTTGTATGTAAAATGATGCCTTTCAAAGACAAAGGAACAAATGCTGTATTATTTACTTCTACCATGCTTTTGTATGTGCTTTTAAGAAATATATATACATATATATATATATATTTATATATATATATATATCAGTAGCTGAACACTGCATAAATAAAGGTAAGTCTATGGAAGCTGTTTGCTATTCAGTGATTTGAGTAACCAAACCTTAAACAGATTGTAACTTAGGAAAAGTTCTTTCTCAACATACAGTTTTAAGTCTGAGGAGGGAAAAAAATAAAAGGTACAAAAAGCACTTAATGCAGGATGGCATATCTCACCTGGTGAAAAATTCATTAAAAACCTTAGTCTTAGATGAAAGGGCAGGACAGCTGTCAAAGTTCAGGTAGGAAGAAATGAAGACCATCCTACACACGCAGTCTGCTGCAGAGCATCTAGGATTAGGAACAGCCGTTTGGCTCTTGGCGTGTAAAGCTGTGCAGGGTGGTCATGGCTGGCTGCAAGGAGGGTGCTGGTGCAGTAGCACTGCCAAGGTTTGGCATGCTGCATGCTGAGCCTTCCGGCAGGAATGCCGGAGCGGATCGTGCTACTCAGATTGCAGTGCCACAGTAAACCAGGAGTCACCAAAGTGAATAGCTTGAGTGTATCGTAGAATCACTGTGTGTGCCAGGCACTGTCGTATCAGGTGCCTAAGCGTCGTGGTGACAGTGAATGTTTAATGCTAAGATAGTTTTAAAAACCACAATAATAATGGCAAGCCTTGATTACCTCCATTAGAGATGAGCTAAATTTGGAGGATATGGTAAGAAAGAAATGTTTTTAAGTGATCTAAATGATATCTCAGAACAACTAATCCAAGAACCTACTATAGAAGAGATGAAGACAACCACCCCTAGAAACCACTTTGTTTCCATAGATGAGTACAGTATGAAACTATGAAAAATAGAGACATCCTTCTGGAAATGACTCCTATTTAAAGGTGGAAAATAGCGGAATGATATTTGGAAGTGAAACAAAATCACAGTGAGGCAGAATAAAATATTAAGAAACCACAGGCAAATGGTAAATGCTAGAACTGTATTTCATGCGTTAGATGCAAGAGGTTTGTAGAAGAGCTGCTGAGTCTGGTGGGTGGTTGAAGTGTGAAGGAGCCCTTGGTTATGAGTGAGGAGGCCAGGAAGCTGTTGCCCGGCCACCAGGGTTCCTTGCAGGGGCATCAGGCAGGCTGCCACGTCTAAGCCATTCCTTCCAGGGGGTTAGCTGGCAAAGCTGTCTAAAACTGGAATGCCAGTACAGGAAGCTTTTGAACAAATCAATACTTTGGACAAAAATAAATTGTATTCATGCAGGAGGCTAAGTGAGCTCAGATACAAGGCCGCTGAAGTCTTACTTCTGGTGTGTGGTTCATCACTTGAATGAGCCTCGGCACGGGAGGGGTGAAGGGTGGCAAATGTGACACAGGCTTTTGTAAGGAGCACAGGAATTATCCTAGAAGCTACGAAACAAAACTGTCTCATGTAAGCTGCTTGCAACCATAGGAAAGAATAAATTGGTGTATATGAAGAGTGTGATGGTATTTGGAAAGAGAGCTCCGTCCCTGTGAGGTTAATTTTGCCTCTCAGGTCTTCTAAAATTCCTTGGAGTAATTGATGAAGATGGCAATAACGATCCGTATAGGCTTGGATTTTCAAAAGCTTTTCCTGGGGTCTCTTAGAAAAGCTGCTTTTGAAAGAACTTGGCTATCTTCTCCTGGGTTATAGTGAGGGTTTCAAAGCCGGAGAACAAGGGATAAGGATATATTGGCTGTTTCCACAGTGAAGTCAGTTTACTAGTGTGGTCACCAGGGATTTGCCCTCGGGTAGGGTGCCGCGGGATGTGTTTTTGTGCAGTCCGGGCAAAGGAATGAGTAACGACTTAACAGAGGCTGCTGCTGAGAGCAGGTGCAGAGGACAGAAAGATGTAAGGCTGAAGACTCAACACCAAAGAACTGCAAAGTGATGCTGCAACACTGAATAGACAAGCAATAAAATGCAGCAGACAGCCTCCTGTCCTGAAAAGAGCAAAGTCATCACGTGGGGCAAAAATGACATTAGCGATATGAGGGGAGTCGCTTTATAGTAGCTGTTACTTTGCAGGAGTATTGTGCATCCTGGAGATGTTGCAGATAGTTTGGGGGATTTTTTTTTTAAATGTAGTGTATTGTTCAGCAGCACTCCAAAGGACAAATAAACTGTTAGGATTTCTTAAGAAAGAGGAGAGAATAACTGCATTTGTGTCCAGTGTAGTTCTGGTTATCCCCTTTCCAAAGTGTTAAATTAGAAAGTGCAGAGACGAGGCGACAAGGATCATCAGAGACAGAGAAGAGTTTGGAAAAGGGACAGAAGAGGTGGCTGCAAACTCTTGGTTGGTGTGGGGAAAGTGAACTGAGAATGATCTCTCACTGCTCCTTTATGAAATCAGACTTGAAGGGCAGTAAAATTAACAGGTGAATCTAAGACTTTTATTTATTTGTTTTCAAACACAGTATTTGGTTAAAATGTGGCACCTGTGTGAAGGTGCCCTAGGTATGAGCGTGTTCAGAAAGGTCACAGGCATTCATGGAGAATCGCTCAGGAAATGCCCCGGAGGGGTCGTTGCTGGCAGCTGAGAGGACCTGAAGGAGCCCTTCATGAACACCCTGTTTCTCTGCTCTGTTTGTGAGTGCTGTTGGCCCTGGCCAAAGGCAAAACGCTGGCCTAGATGGCTGCGGGGAGCGAGATCCCATTCAAGACTAAGATACATAAACTGAAGGGTCTACCTGTAGTGATTCTCGCTTCTGTGACCCCCGTGCTCGCCCGAACTCTCTGTGACAAGACCCGGGAGCTCGGTCACCTTTTCAGCAAACTTGAGCAGACAGCCCTGAGTGCCCCCGTGCAGTTCCCGCAGCAGGCCTGGGCGAGCGGGCGCAGCCCGGCCTCGGGGCCAGCCTGGCCCGCTCGCGTGGAGCAGGAGGACGCGGGTGCTCCGCGAGCCGCTGCCGGCAGCGCCGCCCGAGGAGTCTCTCGTCCCGGGGAAGGCTTGGGGCCTTCGGCGCTTGGCGTCAGCTGCTGTGCTTAGAAATGCCCCTTGCAGTTGCGAAGCTGCTTCTGCCAAGTGGGAACCGAGGCGGGTTACTTAGGCAGTTGGGTCAGGGAAACCCAACAGGCTCTTTAAAGGCAAGGGCCTGAGAAAAGCTTTTTGTTGGCGATCTAACTGAAATAATTGAAAGGAAATACAGCTTATACTATAGGGTATATTATATACTATACTAGTATATGTATACCTTTTTTTTTTTTTTTTTTTTTTTTTTTTTTTTTTTTTTTTTTTTTAATCTTACAATGCATTATTAGCAACTTGGAGGGGGAAAAAAAGAAAAAGGAGACTATTTTCATCAACTTTAAAAGTTGCTTTCTTTCTCTTTTTCTTTTTAAACAGGCACGAGGATGGTAAGCCCTGCATCTCTGAGAAAATTGCTGGAGTCTTGTAAAGATCTTTCTTTACTCGACGTGTCCTTCTGTTCGCAGATTGATAATAGAATTGTCCTAGAACTGAATGCCAACTTTCCTAATGTGTTCATAAAAAAGAGTTTCACCCAGTGACTCACGACATATGCTGCAAAAGAATTCGTTTGTCAGAGTTGTTTCCTGTGAATTTGCGCTGACTTTTTTTTTTAAAAGAACATAAATCCCCTATGAGATAGTGGAAAGTATTAATTATCTGCACAAAATGGGTAAAAATATATTTAAATATATTATGCATTTCCTAAAGAGTTGATATTGTACCTACTAATTGTTTCACTCCTTGTTAATTGGTGGCATTGCATGTTTTTAAGTAGTAGCCATATGCGTGACTTTAATGAGAGGAAAATTAAAAATGTATTCTCACATGCCCCTTTGGGTATTCTAGACAATAAACTATCCCGATAAAATCCAAAGTTAAATATTTAGCAGTAAAAAAAAAGTTGATTGCTTCCATTTATTTATTTATACGTGTGCCTATGCACACGTGCACACACACACAGACACACACACACAGACACACACACACAAAAATACGTTTATACACTGTAGCATTTTAATTTTGCCTGCAGTGTAAGATGTTATTACTGGTCTCTAATGAACTCTTTGAAAAAAAACAATGTAAGCTAGTATAAGAATGGAGTGAAAAGACATTTTTTTTCTTCTTCATTTTGTTGGCAATGACTTACGTCTGATACGTTTTTCTCCCTTCCTCCACCTGAAATAGATGTAGTGATGTTTTACAGTCCAACCTAAGCGACCCAACAGATAAATGCAAGAACCTTCCACCTGAACTTGTAGCAGAAACGAAAGAGAGAATTACCAGCTGCTTCTTGGTATTCAATATAAAGTTTGAGCCAGGTACTTAAGGTCGTAACTGGTAATTTGTAGAAAGCTCCAAAACCATTTTCTTTGCAAATTCCTCCTATGGTCAAGACTGTGGTGATGTGTGATCTATCTGCTTATCGTGCAAAAAAGTATCAAAAAAACAGTACTTAGGATAATGCATTAGCAACTGTCCCTTTTATAGGAATCAAATATGCTGTCAAGTGTAAAAGCAAACATTTTTGTTCAGAAAAATAGCAATGAAAATAATGTTTGTGAAACAAGAGCAATATGATTTGGTAACTTAATAAAGGTACTTGTTTTGTGTTCTTTCCAAGAGAGGTGATAGCTCCAAGTACTATTGGACTCTCTCTTTCCTTAACACTGTTTAGCCTTTGGAGAAGGAAGGCTGTGTTGATGGATGAATTCCAGAGCTTTCTTCCTCTTCCTCCTCCTCCTCTTGCGATTCCTCAGAAGAAGTTTTCATATTTTTTTTTGATTACTGCTGCAGAAGTATGTTGCTATTTACAGCTTGACTTTGTCAGTGTACATTTTTAGCCATTATTGGTGAACGTGGACCATGAAACATGACCTGTCATTCTGAAATTGCCATAAAGGCGAAGATACAGGAGCCCCACATATTCCTGATTACCCACTGGAAGAACAGGCAAAATGTTTTGTCTGGCAGAAGTACCTTATCGCACGGAGGAAGACTGGCAAAGAATATTTCAGCTTATGCAGCAAATAACTGCCCACTAGTAAAGGAGAGCTGCGAGTCATTGAGGATCTGGCAATCTCTGAGACTCTTGAATGAATGCTCTGAACTGCGTGTGCTGGTGCCAATACTTTATAAACCATGTCACGGGACAGCTACAGAGCACATCTGATTTTTATAAAAAAGACCTCTTTTTCTGACTTTTTTTTGTTAAACTTGCATAATCTTTTGAGAATTTCAGATCCAAAGAGGAGCACCTACATGTCTTCCCCTTGCCCCCCTCTTCTCTCCACACAGATGGCACTACAGGATTTCTAGCTAGGTTATTCCATTTTTTTTCCCCCAGAGACCTGGAGATTCCTAGAAAAAAACAATTTAAAAATTTAAATTTAAATCTAAATTTAAATTTAGATTTTTTTTTTCTTCCTCACTGACAGCTTTGATGTGATTCTGTGTGAGACCTCATTCCTTTCAGTCAGGTTTGGGTTGGTTTATATTTCTGGAAACTTAATTTTTAATATTATTTTGTCTACAAGTAATATTATAGTAACTGAGTATTAGACATTATTGTCCTAGTTATGGAAGAACACAGGTTCAGACAATGAGAGTTTACAAATACCAGTACTTTAAAATAAATGTGTGGTGGTGGTGGTGGTGTAAAATTCCACTTCTCAGGGTGCATCTGTATTTTTATCTTTTTTCTTTTTTCCTGGAAGATGCTTCTTGTCTTTTTTACACCAAGTAGTATGGGATGTGGATGAAGTGATACCCAATGTGCCTTCAAACTGGTAAAGTAGGCAAATAGTTTACAGCATCAATGAACAGTATTAAAAATACATATATATATATATATATATATATATTTACAGTCATATCTGTAAAGGATATATCATTCTGTATTTCTGTTTCAGTAGTATAAAGGAGGCTTAAGTTGACATTTTGTTTCTTAGTTTGTGCCTTCTGTTTGAAATTCTGTTTGTTGGGAATTCTGTACTGTAACCTGAAAGGCTGTTACATTTTAGGATTAATTGGAACCTGTTTTTTTGGTCTGTTTAAGACTTAGCTATTGCTAATGTCATTAATTCAAATAGCTGAAAAATACCTGGAGGAAGAGACAGCTTTGTCTTTAGATCCATAGTTGAGTCTTCAGTCAGCGGGGACCTCTGGGAAGTCTTCTGGTAAAGAGAGGGGAGACCAGACTTGACGTTCCTGATATTTCCATGATTAAAAAACAAAACAAAACACACACTTAGACCTTCCTTGTAAAGAAGCAAGAATTAGATCACTGTCTTTTTAGTTCTGCTTTATACACGTACATATGCATATATGTATATTTATACATATGTAAGTTTTAATGCATATATATGTCTATGTCTATACATATATCCGTGTGTATGAATCTCTGCACTTTCACGGAGTGACTGTTTCTGTGGAGTAACTCTGATAGCAAAAGGCGTCTTTTAGCAGTCTGGTTCCACGAGGTTGTTTCCGGGCGCCTCGGGAGCGCAGAGGCAGCGGGGGCCGCTGAGCGCGGGAGCTGCCCCCGCGTGGGGACTCTGTCCCTGCCAGGCAGCCCTCGCCTGGAACTGCCCTCTGGTTCGTGTATTCCCAAAGGAGTGACGTTAAGGGAGCTGAAGGATTTTAACGCCTCTCAGCCACATTACCTAAATTCTGCTTTTAAGAATATTCTGGTTTTTATGTTGTCCTTTTTCTTAAGCTTTGTAGGTGATGTGCTTTGGCAACAGATGTTAAATTTATTTAAAAAAAAAAAAAAAGGCTTGCTCTGAAGAGCACATGCTCTTAAACTAAATGCAGATGACTGTCTATAGTTGGCGTGGGACCTCACGTGGGTAAATACTTCATTATATTTTGCTCATTTTAAAAATCACTATTCAAATGTTACGACTTCAGGCGTCTTCCAAGCTCTTGAACACTTCAATTCAATAATGTACTTGCTTGTATTTGTTATCCTGTCTAAGTAGCTCTGTAAAAATGAACGGAACTTTTATGCATGTGCTTATTCACGTTAAAGAACAAGTCTTAAATGGAAGAAGAGGTTTTCATAGGAGTTCAGGCCTTGTGCTTAGAAGCACAGTTCAAACAAAAAGAGGGGAAAGCCTTGTACTTACTGCCTCTTGCCCTGGGGCTTCATGCCAACCTTTTTGGATAGATGATACCCAGTAATGCTGCTAAGCGGTAAGGGGAACGCATCACGCTGCGTGTTAGCTATCTGGAGGTTAGGCATGTACTTTAGGCTCTTGGATGTGCCCAGCTCCTTCCAAGAACAACAGAGCAATCCAGAGTTACTCACCTGGTCCTAAGGTAGCTGGTTCAGAAAAGCAGAATGAATCATTTTCTGGATTGCCTCTCCGGAGACTGTGCAAAGTGGTTCAGCTCGGATTAGATGCTTAACTTCAGAATACTAAACTGGGATTAATGCCACCCAGTGCCACCCCCCCTGCCTTGAAATAGCAAAAAAACAAGACAGCTTCCACGTCCCAACCAAACACGATCCTCCAGATCTCATCCAGAAAGAAGCCAATTAAAGAGCTGATGACAATTAGAAAGTCAGGTATTTAAATGCCAGGGTCTGCCCTTGAGCCCCTGGTAAATGCCTGTGCTGTTTTCTTTCTGATGAGATGCATCCTCTTTTCTTTTTTAAAATCTCATGCACCCAGCTGGTTATATGTATAGTTCTGTAAGAATGCATGAAATTAACTGAAAAAAAAATGATACAGTGCAGCTACTTTGATTATCTCTCAGACTGCTGTAATTTAGACTATGCCTAATTTAACTGCTCTTCTGTCATCAGAAATGTTACCTGCTGTACCTATGTGGAAACTGTTTAGTTCTGGTTCTTACCGTATGTATTTATTGCATTGTATAGGGTAAGTTTTCCACATAGCATCTGCAGGATTCCAAAAACTAGATAAAATGTAGCATTTTATATAAAGTGTGTTGGGAGATAGTTTTGTATGTTCATTATTACTCTTTTGCAATGATTGCTAGAGTTTTTGGAATTACTGTGTTAAAAGATGTCTCATTTAATGCATCCGTATATGCTGTGTTAGACACAGCTGACACCTTTCCTGCAAGAAAGTGTTCATCCTTGATGGTAAATTCTGTGGGTTTAGGTTTCTGACTTGACAATTAGAAGCCTCTTTATTAGAAAATGTTACCACATACAGGACATATTGTGATAACTGATACTTAAGAAAGGCTGAGGCATCAATCTCTTACGTGTTACAGATCCTAGGGATGTTCAGAGAAGGGCCAGGGTAAGAGATGGCTTTTTTTTTTTTTTTTTTTTAATTAATTGAGACAATGGTAGAATGTTCCCTTTTAGCTAATGGACACAGTGCTTTTCCTTCAGTGGAAGTTGTGTAGCTCTAGTTTTCCTGTCCTTTCTTCCTGTCTTGTTTTTGCTTAGTGATGAAAAATGATACTGCTGAGAGAGACATCCCAAGCTGGAGAGGATCCTGTGTGAGGAATGAAGTTTTTCTTGCACTTTGTCTTTTTTTTTTTTTTTTTTTTTTCCTCTACAAACAAGCAACCCCTTACCCCAAACCGTAACTATCTGAAAATTCTATTTTCATATAGGAAACACTAAATGCTAAGAAAGCTGGGAAATTAACCAAGGGGAACTTCTGGGAGAGCAGCTATGAAATTTCCTGAACGGGTGGCAAAAGCTACTTGGAAGACATGAAGAAAGAAAACACTTTGCTGTTAGTAAGCTGTTACCTTGCCCAGAAATTTAGTTTCCCCCATATGTTTCACGTCAACATTGTTTTGTAAAATCAGGATTTGACCTTTGGGCACTGCTTTTATTGAGCTTCCAAGCACATCTTTGTGTGATGGTTCCTGATGTCTCTTACCTTCGGTTCATTTTGTAAGGTCTACATAAAATTAGGCTTTTTTTCCTTCACTTAGCACTGCCCACCTGTACATTTGTTAACATTTGAAATGATTTTTGTACATGTGCTTGTATGCGCGTGCAGACTGTTAATTGCTTAGGATTTTTGTAACTGGGTCTTTTTGGAGGACAAAAAGTTTACAGTTTTGAGGTGAGTAATGGTAATCTGAGACCTGCCCTTTGATTTATTTGCTTCAGTGTACTCATTGCTGAAGATGGTGGGGCATGGGAAGAATACCTGTTTTAAGAGACTTGAATCATGTTCATTTGCTTTTTTAATGAGCATCAATATTTTTCTTAGCTTGGGAGAACCTAAACGGAACCATTATTAATGTAAGAATTTGGTAACGTGTTTCCAACATACACTTTAGTAGTGCATGCAACATGCCAAATTATTTAACAGTAGGATTATTGTCACTGTGAAGTCTGAAAGATAGACAGTGGATTGAGATTAAAAATCCTTATTTTTGTGTATCAACAAAAATTTCTATTTACAAACCTGAGTAAAATCTTCTGTGTTAGAAACTGTTAAGTTTGCATGTTCTTATTTTTAGCATTTGTTTCCATGGATCTGAAGTCAGGGATCACTGTAGCTTAGGTGCTGTAAGTTTTTCTGCTTGCTCCACTGGAAACTGTAGTGGTTGGCTATTCTTCATGTTAAAACATGAGAATTTGAATTCGCATGAGAAACGGGACAAGTTTAGGGAGTTCACTGAACTGTCTGAGAATTTTAGGGAGATGCTGCATATAGCTGTGGTGAATTTATCATTTTTTATGTATTTATACACAATTATACAATTGTCAAGAGCTGTTGTCTCTGCTTGCTATCCAGAGATGAGATTTCTCTACGGGACATTGATCTCTCTAGATTTACGTTTTCCTGTGCCGTGCAACACCCTTCTGCACCACGTGCGCTGCTCTGGAGTAAAGAGGGGCAAGTTAGAGACCTGTTTGGTCGTTTGGAAAGCCGCAGCTTGTCCGTGCTTTGGAATAGGTGCTGCAAATAACGAGGAGTTAGCGTGCCGCAGGAAGGCCTTGCATCTTCTGACGCAGCTTTCAAGCGTGGAGAAGCCCCAGTTACCATCTGTCCCTTGAGCCACCTTAGGGAGATGGCTCTGGGGGTCCCGTTGTGGTTCCTAGTTGCCATAAACCCACGGCAGCCCTGTGGCGACTTGCAGCCTTGTGTAATCGCCCTCCTCACAAAGCAGGTAGAGGAATGGGAGCGGGAAGAGGCGTCGTCCCTACGAGCGGGGCCTTCGTGCGGGCTGAGGCGGGCGCAGGGAAGGTCCGGCCCGCGCTCGGCGCGGCGAGGAGGCGAGAAGGA
>VZSV01000006.1:8688062-8734379 GCA_013398735.1 Nothocercus julius | reverse complement strand
GGCGCCGCAGGTTGCGCGGACGGCAGCGCGGAGCTGCCGCGGGGGGGGCGGCCCGGGCGGGGGGACGGGCGCGTCTCGCTTGTTTTTACCGCAGGACGAGTTAAATTGCGGCTGGAGGAGAGAGGTCAGTATTTTTTTTGAATCCATCTCTCTGTCTGTCTGCCTGTGTCCCCAGCTATTCCCTGGGAAGGGAAAAGCTCCAACTTTGTTCCTCCATCTGCTCTGTGTCTTCCGCAATCGACAGCTCCGTAGATTGCAGGCACTGCTGCTCCTCGTGAGGTGAAACTTGAGGTACACACGCACTTTTCTGAAATAGGGGGAAAATCAGAAGCCCCTTTTCCCAGTCACATAGCGGAATTGTTCCCTTACATTCTCCCCCCTCCCTTTTTCTTTCACTTTTTTTTTTTTTTTGTTTTGGAGGGGGTGTCTCTTTTGGATTTGCACTAGTTGACAACTTTTATTTAAAACGACACTTCACAAGCCACCACTTAATGCATTATTCACATTTTTTTAAAAAATGCTTGAAAGAAATCACGTTAATGAAGAGAACATTTGTAGTAATTTGGTGATAATTATCAGAATCACCAAATATTCGCAGAGGCTTTAACATTACGTGTTGGAAGAAAAGCAAAACACATTATTTTAATAGTCTGATATGCAAACTATGGACCATTCAATTACATGGCTTAATAATGCATACATGATGTGATCTTGTTATTGGGGTAGGAAGGGCTGCAGTAATTCACTCCAAAGACCAAGTGTGCTCTTACATCCAGTAAAATCCATTGCCATGGATCAGGGGGCCCTGCCAAACTACATTTAAGAGAATAAAAATTAATGACTGAGAATTTGAGCGTTAAATTAACATTAATTATATGACCTGCCTGCTGGAAAGATTAAATTTCTTACGCCCTAATTAGATAACGTCTCCTCATACATCAAACAATTTCCATTTCCAGATTTCGCTATTAAAATGCAGGACGGGGAGGACTGGCTGCCTCCCGAGGCTCTCCCGGCCTCTCCCGCCGGGAAGCAGCCGGGCCGGGTGCCGCTTTGGGAGGCAGAGCCCCCCGGCCCCCCAGCTGCGGGATCCCCGGACGGAGTCATCTCCCTGCCGCACGAGCCAAACTGGTCGCTGCTTTTTTGCCTCTTTCACAAGGAAAAACCTCAGCAAGCCCCTCTGCCGACCCCCCTCCTCCCCCCATCAGCGCTAAATACGCAATTTTATTTATTTATTTATTTATTTATTTATTTATTTATTTTGGGGAGCGTTTTCTTGCGTTTCCGCCACAGCCCCGCTCCTGCACCTCCCTTGGAGAAACTTCGGGGCTGGACAGCAACCTGGCCGAAACGGATAATAATAGCAATAATAATAAAAACAATAGTGATAATAATAGTGATGAGGGTGATGATGATGATGATGGTGGAGATGATGGTGAAGATAGCAGTGAAGATGCCGTTGCCCCTGCGCTGTGGGCGCCGGTGCGAGTGGCGGCCACATCTCGGTTTCACGGCTTCAGGTTTCAGGGCTTGAACCTGTGGCACTTGTGGCTTCTGCGAGGGGAAAGGAAAATAGGGAACGAAAAAAAAAAAAAAAAGAGAAGAGGAAAGGAGCCAGGGAAGCTGCTGCAGGCGGGGGGTGCGTGGGGAGCCTGGGGCAGACCCCTTGCAGCTCCCCTCCCCCCTGCTTAAAACAAGACCAGTCCTCCCTAGAAAGAGGACTGGGAGCATCCCGGTGTGTTGCCCTGGCCTCACTTCACGTGGTGCGGGCGGGCGATTTCCCTTTCAGCTCGGCCGAAGCCCGGCTTGTGTCCCTGCCCTGCGAGGGCTCCTCCGCGAGCCGCCGCCTTCGTCCTGCCTGCTCGCGCCCCCCGCGCGCTCGCTGGGCTGGGCTGGGCTGGCACCAAACTGTGTCCGATGCTACGGTAGGTAACAGGGGAGCAGGCCTGCGGAGAAGGGAGAACGGGCCGTGCCCCCCAGGAGCAGCGGGGATCCTTCAGGTACGAGCGGCCGCCAAGCCCTTCTCCCTGCCCCGGCCAGTGGGGCAAATCCTGGAGAGCCGAGCTTTCTGCGCACATTTGATTTCAAATCTGACAGCAATTAAAGCCTGGCTAGCTGGGAGAAAGAGTGGCCAGAAGTTACTCGCATGAGCAAGAAGCCCGTGGACTTGAGTGGAGCTTTGAGTAGCAGCACGTCCACCCCCCAGGAGCAACAACTCCCACAGGCCTCCATCCAGGAAGAGCTCAGAAGCTTGGGCCAAGGAAATGGGTCCGTAAACAGGCCAAAAGTATAGCAAAGAGCACAAACTGAGCTTGGAGAGTTTCCACAGTTTGCCACCCTTTCCAATTTTAAGACAATCTTTCCTATGGAAAGTCACTTTTGTGCCTGGTCAGTTTGGTTTCTCTCCCCCTGTCTTCTCCCGCTCCCATCTGTTTCAGTGGCGGAGACAAAGGTCCAGAAAGATGCACTGAAGACAGCAGAAAGGAGCGGGTGATGCTGTGAAGTTGTGGTCTGCATTTAAAACACACCAGCTCGTCTCTAGTTACCAAATTATACAGCCAGGAGTGTAATATTCTATCCGTTTTGATAACCTAATAATCAGCCTAGTCATTTTATGCTGCATGAAGGGTAGAGTTGACCTCAGTGTTTCTCCTCTGGACATGCAGGTGGAGATGTGGTGGGTTGCCCTCTTTCTTTCTCCTGCTGTGAGAGAGGGTTCAAAGTCAAAGGGTAGTTGAAAATATTCACAGTGCAGGATGCTTTCCCACGTTCACCCGCATCTGTTGGCTCTAAACAAGCTCTGTCTCTCCTCCGTTTTGAGAGCAAGGTGGCCCCAGAGACCTGGGCTCAAGCACCACTGCGGATGAAGTGACTGTTGCCCCTTTGCAGTTGCGCTCGGCTCTCTGGGGGTGTTGATTCGAGCTGCAATAGCAGGGATTTCTCTACCTCTCCCACACACGCTCCCTGAGAGGCAATCAATCTTCCTCCGGAGCAGCTCAAATAATTCATATACCATAATCATTGTATATTCCTATTAAAGTGACACCGAAGACTCAATTCTTCAAGAAAAAGGATTTGCCCATCACCTTAGATAATTGCTGAAGTGTTACATATCCGGGAAAAAAAAAAATCCCTAGGACTAAAATGATACAACAGTATGCATTTATGGACAGGTTAGGGATGATTCCTGCATCCGGAGCTCCCAGACACAAACAGGAGCCTCTCCGTATGCAGAACAACCGCCCCCGCCATGCAAACATATGGCCAGGGTCTCCTCGGCAGGGAGCCCAGCTGAGGTGGCACCTGCGGTACAGTCACCAGTAAATGCACCTAAGGGGGGGTTAACCCCCCTGTGCACATGGAAGAAGGGGCTTTTACCCGCTCCTATTTACAGCTGCGCCTCTGGACCGCGCTTCAGCATAAATAGGTTCAAGGTGCCTTGTTTCAGCAGTCATGCCGCGAATTGGCTCCTTAGTTATTCTGTAGCTCAAAGGTGTGCAAAATAGCTGCCTAACCGGGAATAAAATTATCGTAAGCACAATTATGCCTGTGCGGAAAGGACAAGGTCGTAAGGGAGAATCCCAAATGTCAGCGAGACTAGTTCATGATGGATCGTCCCAGGCAGAGCTGTCCGATGTTATACATCACAAAAAGTTAAAAGACAATGTAATTTGTGCGTTAGACTCATTGCCAATGAGTCCAGCAAAATCCGCCGTGGCGCCGGTGGCCGCCTGGCACGCAGCCGCGGCCGGTCCTGCCGAGGCCCCGCGGCAGCTCCCCCTGCTCCGGCGAGGGACGGTGTCCGCGTGGACAGAGGGGTCTCTGGGTCGCGTCTTTGCCCCAGACCTTCGGCATCGCTGGCTCGGGCCTCCTGGATGATGCACTGAGGCAGGGCTGGCCTCCTCAGAGGGAGTTTAGGCCTGTTTTTTAGGCCTGGTTTAGGCCTGTTGAGCCTGGAAAAGACTGAGAGAGGATCTTATCATCCTGTACAAGGGGATCCTATCAACCTGCACAAGTACCGGAGGGGAGAATGCAAAGAGGATGGGGCCAAACTCTTGTCCAAACACAGGAAGTTCCATCTCCATGCAAGGAAGAACTTCTATCCTGTGAGGGTGGCAGAGCCCTGGCACAGGCTGCCCAGAGAGGCTGTGCAGGCTCCTTCTCTGGAGATCTTCCAAACCCGCCTGGATGCCGCCCTGTGCCCCGTGCTCTGGGTGTCCCTGCTGGAGCGGGGGGGTTGGACTAGATGATCTCTAGAGGGCCCTTCCAACCTCAGCCTTTCCATGATTCTGTGAGTTCAGCAGCTTCATTGGACCCTCCCAGCCCTCAAGTGTTGCCTTTCTTCTTCTTTTTTTTTTTTTTTTCTTTTTCTTTCAGCCGCCTATTACACAGAACCGACATATCAGGTGTGTTGGTGTCTATGGTGTTTATCAAGTAAACTCCTCCCCAAACCTGGTAAACATCATTTTGGAAGAGCTCCCTATTAATCACTGCTTATACTTAAATGGGAATTCTTTGGCTTTAGGGCTAGGGGATGTCCATGTCACTGTTTCGTTTGCCTCCTTGCTGAATTTCTCCAGGTCATTACAGGGAATGGAAGATCTGCATCTTGTAATAGTTGCCCAGTGCACTCAGTCAAAAGTCCTTGGCCGGACTGAATCACCTGAGACAATCTTTTTTTTTTTTCATTTCCTGATGTTTGCCATAAAACAAACAAGCAAAAAGTGTTATCCAGGTCTTCAGGAATGAGAAGAAAGCCAACGACATTTAAATAGTGGCGTTTTAAGGAAATGTTTTAAGGAGTTTGGTCCAGTTAAAAAGAGTCCCGAAGGAAAGAGATCAGCTCCTATACATGCATCAAGGCAGCAGCCGTCCTCCTTAAAGGTTCTCTCCTTCCCGGGAAAGCCGCATCCGTGCTCCCCTCTGCGCGCAGGCGCCATCCACACACAGGCAGCGTGCGGCCCGTCCGGAGACGTGCGGAGCCTGCGGCTTCCCCGTCCTGCTTCCTCAGCCGCTCGCCTGCGCCCAGGGAATTTGATCTATGGCAGGGCAAAGGAAAAAGGCCAGGGAGCGGGGAGCGCCTTGGGAAAGGCTGGCTCCAAATGGAGGGAGTGCTGTGGCCAGGGGGTAACGTGGCATTTCAGCGCACAGAGCGCTGTGCTGTGTCCCGCAGGCACGCTGAGGCTGGAAATTGGGACTGTTTGAAAATTATATGCCTTCGGATCCTAAGCGCAGCACCAACTCGATGAATATGAATGATCATTCCATTTCTCTAAAAATCCCGCTCCTGCGGACCTTCTATCGGCTTTTCTTTATTGTCTTAGGGGAGGCTGCAAGAGAAAAGACCTGAGATAGTACTTTTTGGCTTAAATGTTCTATTTTCTATTATGTCCATAAAGAAAAAACATACCATGTGTGTGTGTGTGTGTGTGCGCGCGCATGTATGTATATATATGAGTGTGTGTATACGTATATAGACACATGCATACGCATACTTACATATAACTGCATGGTAACTGCGTGGCACATATTAGACGTAGCATAATAAACAATAACCGTTTCGTTGCTTGGGACAGCCACAGGCTTTCTCCCTCGCTCAGGGTTTGTTAGAGCTGCAGAAAAGCGACTGTTCGGGTGAGCTGCAGGGAGGCAGCTGAGCCGCAGCGTCGCGGTGCCCGAGTCCCAGACACCTGCACTCCCAGGGAGCCCCGGCCTGCGCCCGCGCTCCAGCTCCCACAGCGAACTGGGCACCTGGGAAGGCAGTCTGTGCCCTGAGCCAGCCGGCTCATAGGGAGTGATGAGGAGCCCGAGCTGCTCTTCTCCTAGCAGGGCTGGAAGAGGCACTTCCATGGGTGCCCAAAATCTCTAACCGGAGCCAATCCTGCTGTGGACACACCAGACCTTCCTGGGAGGTGCAGCTGGAAAAAGCCCCCGGGCTGCATTGCTGAGAGCTGGGGATGCTGCCCAGGGCGAGCACCACGATGAGCACCATGGCAAGCACCACGTGAGTGCCACAGTGAGCACCATGGTGAGCACCACAGCGAGCACCACGGTGAGCATCATGGTGTGTGGTGGCAATTGAGGAGCAGGGGCTACCGGCTTGGAAGTCCAATAGCGAGCTTATTCTTCTTTGGGTCCTGAAGATCTAGGTTTTCTGATTCCTGCCAACCTGTATTTGCGTGCTTCACCAGTCTATATGCGTTTATAGGATGTGCCAACGATCCTTTTGGGTCAGAGGTTGGTTTGTGAGTCAGTGCATCCACTCCTTCAGCCCAGCATTTAGTCTATGTGATCTTGGGTTCTTCTGTTTGGATATATGCCTTTTAGGATTGCACCAGCTGCAGCTGTGGGCTTCATTCCCCACATAGCTCTCACCTGGGAAGTTGTCTCCCAGGTGCTTAGCACCAGAAGATGGCTGGGCTGCCCATTCAGGCTCAGTGTTAACTCCTTCTTATCAGTCTTGCTGGGCCTGCTACAGCTACAACGGTGAGCACGACAGTGAGCGCCACAGCGAGCGCCACGGCGAGCGCCACAGTGAGCGCCATGGTGAGCATCATGGTGAGCATCATGGTGAGCATCATGGTGAGCACCATGGTGAGCATCACGGTGAGTGCCACAGCGAGCACCAGAGTGAACACCATGGTGAGCACCACGGTGAGCACCATGGTGATCATCACGATGAGCACCATGGTGAGCACCATGGCAACACCACGGCAAGCACCATGGTGAACATCATGGGAAGCACCACGGTGAGCACCATGGCAAGCACCATGGTGAGCATCACAGCGAGCACCGCGGTGAGCAGCATGACGAGGACCATGGTGAGCATCATGATGAGCACCACGGCAAGCACCATGGTGAGCGTCCGTGACGCAGTGGCACAGGAGGCACAAGACATTAGACGTACTTGAACATCTGCTCGGGGAAGGAGCAAAGGGCCAAGGGGAGGTAACTCAGCCACCTACACAGTGCCTGCTGAAGTCGAGCAAAACAGATGCACCACCTCAACACTAGGTGTTTCCTGTGTTCAGGCACAAGCTGTGGAGAATCTCAATTTTGAATGTTTAGTCTCCAGAGACAACTCTGCACCTAGCCGTGTGTATTTAGGAAACTGAGGCAGGGGAGCTTTCTGTTATATCAGCTCCTGCTTCATTTATCTGCTTTATTTAAAACCTCAGAGTTCCTACTGGGGTTTTCAATGCTTTGCTGCATTTGCATCAGGGGTTGGGAAGGAATCGCGCTCTGTGCTTTCAAAAAGCAATTATTTTTTCTTTTTTTTCTTTCTTTCTTTTTTTTTTTTTTTCAAAAAGCAAGAGTGGCAATTTTGGTGTTAAAGCACTGGAAGAAAGTCTCAGTTTTGGGGGGATTCATCTTTGGTGAGGTAGGAAGAAACTACCTCCTTTGCTATTAACCCCTTTGAAAGGGATCTTACAAAACGTCTACTGGAAGGCAGTGCTCACATGATTGGGAGAGTTAAAGTGGATTTTGATGAGACGTAAATGAAGGACTATATATGCATATACATAGGAACCTCTCCCACACCTGAGATACTTTTTCTCTATTAGTTATGGATGAGGCGTCTTTTCTGCTTGACATTGCTGTCACTTCAGACGTTTTTGGGCAATGGGTCTGTGAGGCATATGGATAAAAAAAAAAAGCATCCTTTTACAACTAAATTAAGTGTTGGCATCTCTCACAGGACTTTATCACCATTTTTTTCTCCTTAAATCTCTTGCTCCTGGATTTATGTAATGAAATGACAATCGCAGGCCTTGTGAAAAATAATAATAATAATAAAATTCTATGCATCCTTATTCTAGGAGAATGCTTTAAAAAGGGATTTGGAGGTACCCTAAACGTTCAGCAACCAGCAGAGAAATAAAATGAAAAAAAAATTGGGCTTTCATTTTTAGGAAAAATCTTGAAACTTTTAACTGCACTTGTCATTCTTACAGTTCATTATGATCTCGCTGTCCCTCTTTAGCAGATCTTTGTGCACGAGTCGCCTTGGCCAAGGGGCTGCTAACGCAGCCGGGCTGGGGGCTGGTCATAAAAACGCTCTTCAGACATGGGGGGGGCTTCCTTCTTCCTCCCTCCGTCCCCATCGCAGCTAGTTTTTCTGGAAAATAAAAAAAGAAGAAGTCTTTTTTTTGTGGAGGACTGCAGGCACCGAGAGAAAGGTTGAAAGGGAAGACTTTGGAGAGGGGAGCTTCTCCCAGGGGAGAAGGGCAGAGCCAAACAGGGGCGGCCGCCGGGGTCTTCGGCTGCTGCTGCTGCTGGCCTTCCAATAAAAATAATTGCAGTCGTGGTCCCTCTTAGGGCTCTAAGATGCTGTGGGCTCCTGGCAGCTCCAAAGGTCTGTGCTAAGGGAAGAAAAGCTCCTTAAACACGTTCCTTTTAAACTAACAGGCAGCTTTTAACTCCTTTCCTCTTAAACAAGGCAAACCGAATACATTTTTCATTATGTTTTTTTTGTAGAGCAGGGTCGAGCTGTTGGTGAGACCCCTGCTGAGTGCCAGGTGCTGCGGGGGGCTGCAGGGGTGTACATGGGAGTACAGGGGTGTACATGGGAGTACATGGGTGTACATGGGAGTACACGGGAGTATATGGGCTTCTGGTTCCTCTCGCTGACACATCTTGGCTCGACTGTTTCGGTGCTCCATGTTTTCCTCCAGATCAAGATCCGGGAGACGAGTGAACACATAAGTAGCCCGGCTCTCACTGGGGAAGAAAAGATTCCAAAGTTTGCAAAGGTTGCAAGGGAAGCCTTGAAAACACAGTGAGAAAGCTAAACGGCCTCAAAGGGCAAAGGCGGGTGTGTGTCTGCCTTTGCTTTTATTTGAAAAATCACTGTTTTAAAGCTAATCCATGGGGCTTTTTGTGCATTCCTGATTTGTAGCTTCTTAATGATCAGACCTGGCAGTATTGTTTATGGGTTTGCCAAACTTTTAACAATGAAACGCTCTTTTTTTTTCATGCTAGTCTCTGTCTCAAGGCAAACTATGCTGGAAACACTCAATCTCGTGATCCAGTCATTTCAGTGAATGAATTAAAGGTAAAAAATATGTGTGTGGGACAGCGAGAGGAGATGGGGGACCGAGGCAGATGAGGAAGATGAAGGAAGGCAGCAGTGCAGAGGAGATGGTGAGAGGCCGAAGGGCACATAGCTCCGGGGTGGGCAACCTGCAGAAAAGGGCCTGAACTTTCTGTCCTAGTCCTCTTCTGATCTGCAAATAGCAGCAGACCTGGACCATGGATGTCCCGAGTTGATGGAATGAGAAACAGCGACCACCTGTGAAAAGTGTGATTAAATACCTAAATGTTCTTTAAAAAATCTTAATCTCTGTCTGGAATGTTAAGTAATAACCACGGATTTTGTGTGCATTATTTTCATCTCAAAATCTCCCACATAATGTGAATGGAAAGTTCTCCATTCACCACTGAAAAGGGCAGGAAAATGGACCAGTTACTGACTGGTGCACAGCGTCTCTGCAGTCCAGTTTTCACTGCAAGGGGGTGGAAGTAACCGTCCCATCCTGTAAACCATCGTCTCCTGCAAGCGTGGGGCAGACATGGACCTGGCAATGGGGACCCACCTTCAGTGGATGTCCCCAAACTTCTTGTCAGGGGGGCACTTACAGATGAGCAGTAGGCAATACAGTTCTCAGCTGTGACCCTGGGACTCACCCTGGCTTTGCTCGTGACTCTGAAGTGTTTCAAGGTTTTCAGAGGCTCAAGACAGACTTCTTTATCTCCATCTTTTTGCAGCATGATACAGGTTACTGCCTGCAGAGCACAAGAGGATGTGCCTGATTTTAATGAAACGAATCTCTAGAATCACTTATCTAGAAACAACTATTAAATGTTGGTTCTGTATAGCATAGAAAAAAAAGTAGTGTGAAAGAATCAAAAAATTTATGGATGTTTCTCTTGTGCTTTGGGATGCAGCCTCCCTCTACCCTCAGTGCAAATGCAAAAGTGACAGAAATGAGAGAGACCATCCTATAAAGATTTAGCTAAGTGCCTAATTTCCAGCAGGTGCATAACGCGGGTGAGCTGATGTGCCCTGAATTAAGCATGGCTGTACGTTCTTGCTGAATTGAGATCTACAGTTACGTTATATTGAGCCTGGCAGTGACTTCAATTAGCTCCAGAGCTGACAGCAGCACCCGGCTCTTCGCAGCCTTCTGGCCCCGCGCTCTCCTCGCAAGCCTAAATCAGCTCCCATTCCTCCACAGGAATTCTTCAGCGTGGTGTTTAGGACTTGAGGCTATAAAAAAATAAGTAGTAAATCAGTGGTAAGCCTAATATTTTAACTGTTTTTTTTTTTCTTTTCTTTTAATAAAAAATCTCATAAGAAAAGACAAGAATAGAAAAAGTTAAAGCTGCATGCTGACAGGTATAGATGATCTTAGATAGCAAGGATTATATTCCAAAATCTAATATGAAGATTGGCTATACCTAGGTCCTGCCAAAATCAAAAAAAAGAAAGCTGATCAGCATGGTAGGCAGCTGAGCTTGACCCAGAGGCTTGTGGAATAAAGGGCCATTTACGTCTGAGTCTCAAAGCTGTAATAAGGGACACAATAGAAAAGAAGAGGCAGTGAAATCCCTCATTTAAACCCCCCCCCCCTTTTTTTTTTTAATATTAATCTATTTCAAAAAGAATGAAAAAAGAAACTGCAGGTAAATAGTTGTGTTCAATACATAAAAAGCATGTGAAATGAGCTTAAGATTTATGCTTTCCTATACATGTGTTTGTACTTCTTTGATGACTATAAAATACACTTGAATCAACAGATAATTTTTGTTTTTGTTTCCCATATATATTATATGCATCATTATAAAGTATCCCCATGTCAGAAACTGCTTGTCATGTATACGATACAGGGCCGTTACGGTGGTACACAGTCTTATTAAGTAACAGAGTGAGCAGAAGAGTGTAGGTACGGTAAATGAAACCTGAGTATTATATTGGGTAGCGGAGAAAAGCAGTGTAGTCCACCTACTGCTGGCAGCAGTATTTGCTTTCCACGCTAAAACGCCTGAGCGTTTTCCTGGTGGCGGTGCAGGTAGTGTTGAAGCTCTTGGCATTTAGAGCGGCCTCTCTTTGCTCTAGAATTGAACATATCCACCCAAGACAAAGCTGAGAAGATTTGGGACGGATTTTTTGAAAGAATTCAGCTTCTAGAGTGCATACCTCAGGCAGGGGCCGGATTTGCAAAAGGGCGTACCTTCCGGGTGCCGTGCTGCTTGAAAAGGCGGCTGTTTCATTCCGGGGCTTAAGCAGGAATGGGTATTTTGCGCAAAGCGGGGCTGCTGCGGGCGCTGAAGGGGCTGGGGAAGGAAACAGTGAAACACGGGTTTTATTGTAGGGGGGAAACATTTCCTCTGAAATCTTCTTCAGATTTTCCTGAAGAGAGCATCAAAAAACGTTCCCACTGAGGCAGCCACAGCCTGAAGTACCTCCCTATCAACTCTACTCGTGGTTTTGAATGAGCAGTGGGCGCTTTGGGAAGTGATGTCAGTCTTCTGGGGTGGCAGAGGAGGTTCCCCACGCGAGCCTAGCCGGGCCGGGCTGTGTGCCGCGTCCCCGCGGGGCTGCCCCCGTCACGGCCGGGAACCTGAAGGTCCCTACAGACCTCTGGGTGCCTGAAGACCATGAAGTCGCTTCAGGGGCTTTTTGCTGCTTCCAAAGCAGACAGCAGCTGCTAGGTATGCACACCAGTGTGAGTCTCTGTGTCCTGCTGCCTGAGCCTCCCTCAGGCCCTGTTCAGAAATGGTATCAACCGGAAAGAAATAACACCAGCTGAAGTCCCTCCATTAACGAAGGCAATGCGATTTTTGCTGCTAACTTGAAAGAAGAAGAAATTTCATTTTCTAACAGAAACAGTCAAAACTTATGACTGAAAACTTTGAACAAAGCTTACTGTATCCACAGCTACAAGCTAGTATATCCATCTACTCACCAGGCTTCCGTTCGTATGTAAAATGATGACAAAAGCCTCTCCTTAAAGATACTTGCAGGCAGTACAGTGCTGTGCTGAAGCTTTTATTACATCGATTCAACAGCTTTCCGTAGGTTATGTAAAGTAATCTTTCTGTATATCACTGAATATGCATCTTGGGCGTGATTAATACTCTATGTGTGATGAAGTCGACTGGTATTCGCCACCGCACAGGTGTGTGATGAGTCCTGGTTTGAGGTGTGCCGTTATTTACTGCCAAGGTTATTTTGTAAATTCTGTTTCATACTTCTAATTCAGACTTGCATGCTTCCTGTGAAGAGGTCTCTGTTATTGAGTCATCATTTCTCAAGGAAACTAAACCAAACTAAAAGGCACCAGTAATAGATTGGTTTTATTCCACTCCATAAAGGTGTGAAGTATTGTTTTATTATACATTAAAAGTGTGATTATGTGTGATGGTGTCTTTGGATCATGTCAATGGATGAGTACCACTTTTCATTGCTATCTGTAATCTGGATGTAGATCATTTTTAGTTTTCTAGGAGATTTGTGAAAAAAAATAGACTCAGATGCGGTGCCAGTGGAGTCCTCAGGACAGGAGTGGACATGAAGAAGACTAAGTGCCCAGGTCCTTCTGCTCATCCAGCTAGGCGGTAACATACATGCTGGCTCCCAGATGTAGCCCCTCCATGGTTTGTGTGGAGCCTTAAGGCTCTTCCTTGGGCCGTTGCCCCCAAATGCTCCAGTTGTTCTCGCCATGAAAAAAAAAAAAAAAAAAAAATTATCCACTGGTCTTTCAGAAGAGGAGACCAGTTAAGATTTAGATTCCTCTCTCTTCCTCTTGTCCTACATATCTTTGCAGGTAAACCTCTCGTTCAACAGTGGTTTCACCTATTTTCCATCCCTAAATCGAGGTGATTTCTTTCTGTACAATACAATACAATAAACCTGTATTTCCAGCAGCTATGGCTCACTTGGTATTCCTGCTCCAGAGTCACTGCACTGTGTGGGAAATCTTTATTAAGACTTTCTTTCTTTCAGCTTTAGTTCTTTCCTAACCCTCTTCAGTTTATCTTGTCTTTTCCAATAAACCAGGTTAGCCATTTGTCTCCTTCTCTACTTCCCCTGCTTCTTCATAAATCTAGTGGCCAGACGAGATACCTCTGTCCGCTCCTTGGCATTACGTTGCCGTGCTTGGAAAGTGCTGCCCATGGAGATCGGCACCTGGGCTGCATCGGCCATGCAAAGAGCACGGGAGTCAAAAGCCCTGGCCCTTCATGCCTGAAGGAGAATCTGTGACATGATGTGGCCGAGACAGGCTGAACAGAATGGGTGAGGAGCAAAAAAGGCTGTGACTACTTAGAAGGGATGACTTTTCTCCTCCTCCTTTTCCATGGTCTCCTCTTTCTTTATAGCCTCAAGGCCGTGTTTGGTTTTGATCTCTCCTGAGATGCTGCTGTGTTTCCTAGCCTGCCCTCCATGCTTTCTTCTTCCTGTAGAAGGTAAGTCAGTAAGTGAAATGGCCAGAGCTGCAAAGGCAAAGGGCCAGCAATGAGCCAGCTGGAGTGTGCTGTGCTTTGTCCCAAGGTACTGCCAACCACTGCAGGAGTTTTTTGCTCGTCTTGGTTTGGAGGAGCAGTGAAGGGTAGAACAGGCAAACTCAGAAGTTGCCTTTGGCCAGGTGTGTCTTCCACTGCTCAGAGCGCTCTGCGTAATGTATGACTCGGCGTGAGAAGCCAGGAAGCCTCTGAAATGGAAAAGATCTTGCCAAGGAGTAAATGTCTCACCTCTTCCAGTGATTCTTTTCCATTGAAGGAAACAAAATGAGACTTCCAAAATTACTTTGCTGTGGGTCTCCGTATTTTCCATATGAACCATATTTTCTCCTCTTGGCCTTTACTTTTGTAGGTTATTCTCTCATGGTGTGCACATCTTATGTTAGTGTTCCCCTTTGAGAAGGAATCCTCCAGTCTGGGCATTTGTCCTTGTGCCCATTTGTTCTGGTGGCAGCGAGATTTATGCAGCTACAGATGTCTATGTAAATTCATCTGTTTGCAGCACAGAAGTCTGAAGAGTGGAAGTGTTTGGGGTGTGAATCCACACCAGTCTCTATTGTAAGGTGTCATGTTCTATATAAGTTAGAAGTAATTTCATTTTATTCTGGTTTGTTACAAATCTTGAACTGCTCTTCCACATCTGTCTTCATAAAAGATAGTTCTTGTGAGCAGCAAAGTAAGAGGAAGTGGGGTTAGATGCAGACACACATTTTCTAGATAGGTGGGGGGATAGGTGTTTTCTCACATAGAGAAAACAAAACCCACTCATTCTGAAGAGGTGATCATAGCTGATTTGTTGTGTATATTTTATCATTTTTAAAAGCAGGGGGAGGATGTATGACACTTGCTTAGAATGGACGCTTAGCAGTGCTGTCAGAGTAAATCCATGCACTTCCCTTCTATTAGATGACTGTTTTATTTCAAGAGAGTTACATGCACACAGGATGACAGCAAGCTGATTTTCCAAATTGCTCTGCTTTGTCACTGTTCGCTTCTGGCATTTAGCCATCCACATACTTTGTTTTAAAGATGTTCTGCCAGTTCCAGACTTGTCCCTCCAACTGTATCACCTCCCAGAAGGTCAGGCACTAGGCTAGGCTCCTATATTAAGTGATGCATAACAACTTTTTTTTTCTTCTTTTTTTTTTTTGGAAATAATAATTCTGTTACAGTATCAAGAAATAAATCAATGCCTTCTCTTGATGTATCACTCTAACAAGAGAGCATTTAAAAATAACCTGTAAGATTGAAAATAACCTATAAGTCATTGGGGTTGTCCTTGATATTTGGCTTCTTGAGTTCTGCTAATTTTCCCTCCCACCGGTCTCCTATTAAATAAAGGGGATTTTGGAATAAAATACTTCTCCAAATCCTTTTGCTTCTCATTGCAAATTGGAATATCAGGAATCACCTATCAGGATCAGTGTTTTTCAAAAAACAAAGCAGAATGTCTGGAAGTGCTGAAGAGACAGAAGTGCCAGAGAGGGGAAAAATTGCCTTCCAATCTCGCCAGTACGTTGTCCGTTGCCAGTTTGCACCCAGTGCTGCGGATTTCACACGGGATTGGAAACTTTCAAATAGTGTCACGCAACTCTGTGATTCCCTGCCACCGAAAATGCAATTAGAGATCTGGTTATCCAGCTAGAGGTCAGAAAGCTAGGGTTAATTGCTAACCTGTTTATCCTACTCAAGGGATACAGCGCATAAACGGAGGTAGAAGCTGCTTAAAGCCTATGAGACCTTCACTGAAAGCTGCTGCAGGGTTAAGGTGACACTTTGGAGAGCGTCCCAGGGGATGGGCACGGCAAAGGCCGGCGTGCGCAGCCCGGTCCTCCAAACCAGTACGTGCACGAGTAGTCCTTGCCCTTTGCGACAGTGTCCCTGAAATTGGTGCCTTTCTGTGGGCCCCTTTCAGGCTGGAATGGCAGCAACAACAAGCAGTTTGTCCCCCACCCTTTTATCACCTGATTTCCTACACGAGAAACCCACCAACACGTGTATGTACCCGGAGAAGGTAATCAAATGCCTTATGCCCATATGGTGCCACCCCCTTTCACCTGGAAGGTTTTGTTACCCCTTGTTCTCATTAAAAACTCCAGAGCATATAGACCTTGATTATCAAACCCCCGTAACGCAGCCAGACCCAACGGGGCTTTCGCAGGGCTGCTGAAAGTCACTGCTACTCTGCAAAGGCCGTCTTCCCCCCACGTCCCTGCTCTCGCCTCTGGAATATTTCTGGCCTACAGCACTTGAAGGAAGCCGGGGAAATGTCATTTTACGTTTACTCTCCTCACACAGGAAAACCCAGCCTTCTTCATCGAAGTTATCAGGAGCTTTTTCCTCCGCCACGAGTTGAGCATGGCCTTCCTTTCCTCCCATCGCCACCTCTCAAAAGCGAGCAGAGCGGGTCAGGCCGCTTGCCCGGGCTCCCTCCGCAGCTGTTAGACACCCCGAGTGAAGCGCGCGGCCTCCTAAGAGACGTGCTCAGGGGCGGGTGGCCTTGGGGTCTCCACGCTCTGCCACGCGGTGGATGGCAGGATGAGTATCCGATGGGATGAGACTCACCCAGCGGTGAGGACTAAGAGCAGGAGGGATTAGACAGCTGAAATTGTGGTCCTTAGCTGGGGAAATACTTATGCCCCTCTATAATGCTTAATAGACTCCCGATTTTAGGCATGTGCTCCTTGACTCCAAAGAAAAGGAAGGGGGTGCTTCGGGCTTGCCCCGGAGCCAGGCCCTGGCTCTTCCTGGCACACTGACTAACGCACTGTCATAAAGTGCCTTATTGCCTGTTGCTTGATGTAAACATGATGGAGTAGTTGATCCATATTATTTAATAAGAAGATGATTGACTGCTCTGCATTGTCTGTTTGTGTCTTAGGAGCAATAAAATGTACCCATTAACTTATTAACTTTTATTTTGAAATCTTTCACGGAACTGTCATGTTATTTTGATTTGAGTAAGCGATTCATCTTTTTTAACAACTATATTTTTGGTCCAAGGAGACTCATGTACTTCTGTTAATAGGTCAGAATTATGAGATGTATCACTCATGTTCAGAATCTTTTTGTAGTGTATAGCTTATTAATAATAGATTTGAGTATCAAAAATAATGATATGCCGTTTCAGCATTTAATTTTGGGGAAACATTCAGTAGATTTCCCCCTTGTACTGGCACAGGCAGCGATGAAGATAGAGGGAGAGCAACTGTACTGTAGGTGGGAGCAGAGACAGTGCAGCAGCTAACGTGAGGTTGAGCTTTAAATTTTTATGACAATTCATAAACTGTTTTTCCTAGCTGAGACCCGAGCTAATCACAGCCTCTTGCTGACAATTTCCTTGTTCTGAATCTCATGGATTTAATAGCGTTCGTGGGGGGTGAGCCTGGGTGCACCAGCTCCCTCTTGTAAGCTGCTTATGCTTGTGTACATTTTTCTCCAGGAATGTCACATCTTCAGCAAGCTGTTTGCAGGCGAGTGATTTCTCTCCTCTTAATTCTCATCTGTCTAATGGTTTTACTACAGGAGGGTGGACACGGGGATTCAAAGCGATGGCTCAGAACCCTTTTTGTATTTCCTGGTGAAATTGTGCTGGGGTGTTATCTTTACATCTGGTGTCTCTCGACACCTTTCCTCATCTCCTTCCCCCCACCTCTGCTCAGCACCTTGGGGCTCGCTCCGCCAGCCGGCCACATCCTCCTGGGCTCACTGCAGTGAAGGGCTTGTGTCTTCAATATGTCACACAACTTAGTTTTCTTGGGCTCAGCTTTCCCTTAGAAGTCCTTCTCCAGGGTTATTCTGGCCCTTGAAGTTGCTTTCGCTGCCAAGCACTAATAAAGCGTAGGAGATGGTGGAGCAGAACCCCATTTTGTAAAGGAAATAGCTTTTACCCCCGGGTAGCAGACAGGGGCCGCTGCTTATGGCCCTGTGTTCCTGGTACTGTTGTGGAGATCCTCTCTCCAGCCAGTCATTGGCATCACTTTGCTCCCATTCTTTTAACACCTTCAATATCTCTGCTGGAGCTCCAGTTTCCATCCTACTGAACACAAGTTTTGTCTCCTCCCTGTTAAGATATATAGCAGCTCTGATCTCTGCTATAGTAAGCCCCGCTTTGCCACCTTCAACAGTGACCTCATGGCCTTCTCCTTGCACGTGGGCTGTCTAACCCTCCCAGGCAAGCAGGGTCAAACATCTTCTCCCCTGTAACTCCTTCTCAATCCCATTTCAGCTGAAAAGCTTAAAAGAAAATGCCCACCCACCCATGGCTATGTTACTGGACCAACAAATACTTCCAAAGTTTTCCTTCTTTGGATGTTGCTCCTAAACATGCTTGAATGTGTTCCTGGTTGATTCGGTACCGTCTCATGGTCCCTACGTGGAGTCTCTCCTGCCACAGTTCCAGCTGCTGGTAGTTGTATCTTTCTCCCTTCTCATCAGTCACGTTGGGTTGTTACCAACAATCTGCAGGTTACCAACAGCAAACAGGTTCAACCTGCCTTGAACCAGTGCTTTCCTCTCCGTCCCAGGGAGCTCCAATTACTTTATCCTGGTGGATACTGACTGTCTCCAAGGAGCCACATTGGAGAGGTCCTTCCTGAGGTACCTCGGAGCCAGGGGTCCAAGCCCAGCTGCAGCCCTTTTAGCCTTCCGTAGAGTGAGTGAGAGACACTTGAATAACTTGAGCACCTGCTTGATTGACTGATGGACATCAGCAGTCTTGGGACCTCAGTGCACCCACTTGGGTGGCAGTAACCCCCGATTTAAAGCACCTCTTACTTGGAGCAAAGGATTTTGGTGTGGACAGCAGCTAAGGTAGAGCAAAGTCCTCTGGTGCAGGGATTTTTCTTTTAGCGAATTTCTGCTTTGCTCCCACCATGCAGCTTCACTTTTGATTGTCATGTTGACTACGTAGTATAAAACACATAATAACAAAAATGAGACATATGTATAAAGCCCATGTAATAAAAGCTGCTGCTGGCCCTGAGGAAGCAAAACTGAATTCAAAGGCATGTTGGAGATTGCTCTTAGATGGCTCCCCCCCACAACCCTGTCCCTTTCTGCCACTGTAATTCTTTCATGTGCAGACACTTATACCATGCCCAATACTTCCAGTGCTTTCCCTCCCCATGTTTTACATTTATTACATATATGCCTTACAGTAGTGAACAGCTTTAAATTTTTTGTGTGGCTTTCCTCACTCTCTCAACCAGGAATATCATAAATAAATCACTGTCTTTCAAACCTTCTTGCAGGTTGCGTCTGTCTGAAGCGTGTGCGCTTCAATAAGTGTGCCTGACAGAGAAATTAAAAAGAAAAATCATCTCCCAGACAGAAACTCCAAGAGGCATGTTGAGCTAAACACCCGCTGCACATTATTACAAGGGGAATATGATTTGAGAAAGAGTGTTTAGAAAGTAAAGGTGACATTTTGTTTCCCCGGGCTCAGTGGGCCAGAACTTCACTTGGGGTAAATTGCCATAGAGTCACTGAAATCAATAACTGATGTGCGCCCTCTGAGATCAGTACGGCTGAGCTTTAGCCATCACTTATTGAAGGGCATATATATATATATATATATTTTTTTTTTTCTTTTTCCTAAGAAGCAGTAAATGTTTCTCTATAATATATCTTGCTATTGAGATTTATTTATTTTTTGGGGAATAATTTAGGAAAGAGGTTGTCCGTTAGGACTGTTTTTCCATAAGACTGTCGATTTTTAATTAAACAGATTTTTGGAAGTAAAACACGTATGCTTTTTCCTCCTGAAAATCTGTCATGCAATAGATGCCACAATATTTTGTTTTATTTTATTCTGTTCAAATTGAAATATTTCAGTTGAAATCAACCTCAAATCTGATCTGTAAATGCTGTCACAATGTCTGCTGTGTTGCCCATTTTGGGGACATAAAGCCCCTATTTGCCCCAATGAGCCTTGTTTTTCTGCTCTCCTGGTGTATCAGTACCAGGCCTTGCCGTGAGAACTAGCGTGGCTCCGCTGGGCAGGAGTCCGGGAAGCATCAAGGGAGACAGTCTGGTCTGAGAGGCCAAGTCACCGAGGAGAGCGGGGGCATGAAGCACTATGAGCTCCGTGAAGCTTTGTGCTGATATTCATGGAATCATAGAATTAAGGTTGGAAGGGACCCCTAGAGATCCTCTAGTCCAACCCCCCTGCACACGCAGGGACACCCAGAGCACGGGGCACAGGGCGGCATCCAGGCGGGTTTGGGAGATCTCCAGAGAAGGAGCCTGCACAGCCTCCCTGGGCAGCCTGTGCCAGGGCTCTGGCACCCTCACTGTCAAGAAATTTTTCCTTACGTTCCTATGGAACTTTTGATGCTTCAATTTGTGACCATTTCCTCTTCGACGAAAAGTCAATAGTCAGTTTTTAACAACAATCTTGACAATTCCACCAAAGATTCCTACACATGGCCTATCTTCTTTCTCGTCAGCGTATTCTGGCGGTGGAGAGCAATGGAGGTTTTTTTCATGCAGGACTAATAATAGGTCATAGTAATGGGTCATTTTGTCAACATTTCCAGGATATTTGGATAATCTCACTAAAATATTTAAAGATGGTTTAAATCAAAATTAAGTTACAAAAAGATCTGGAAAAAAATTATGATGCTTACATGCTATTTGCCCTTTTGAAAAAAAAATCACAGTTTTGGTTCTCCTATTGCATTCACTGTGTGTATTCCCCTCCTACCTGTTGCCTCTGTTTTCCAGCTTTTTGGGCAGACTTGGTGACCATGAACCTGAGCGCAAGTAATGTTCAATTCTGCCGCTTTCAACCAAGTTCTGTGCTTAGGTAAATTTTCCCTGTGCTCTCTCTGAACCTTTGCATAAAGGGTAATGATCAGTTTTCTTCTAACTTCCAGTTGTCATCTCTAAGTGCTTTGGTTCACACAGCTTAACTCCTGTAAAGTGCCAAACAGTTTATGTGAGCCAAAGGGCAGGTTTTGTATATCTTTTGGGGAATAATAAACCTTTACGCTATTCTGCTTTTTGTTCTAAACTGCTGTGGATAAGCTGAGCCGTGCCAGGCCTGATGCTTATTTGCAATAAGGCCACTTTGCACCTGGGGCCTTAAAATGGCAAGGCTAAATTAACGCTCTCTTGAAGGTCTTCTGCTGCTGCTGGAAGCGGGTAAGGCAGCCTTTGTGGAAATGGAGGGGGAGTTTATTTATTCCAAAGGCAATTTTACTTAAATCTGCAGGAAGGTTGATTTTTCTTTATATGGTTTTATGTTTGGACTGTGCGCTGAAATAGCCATATAAATACTAAATATGGAACTAAAACCTACAGCCTTCGCTTGATCTGTCCAGGACCCCACATTCTATGCCTGTCTCCAATATACCTAAGTTACCCACACCTTACCTGGGCTGTGCGTGAAAAATTATTCCTCATTAGTTCTAATGGTCTCAGGATTATTGAGGAAAAAAAAAAAGACGTAGTCTAAGGAAGGCATGTTCATACCTAGGGTTTATTGCATCTTAGTCTTACGCATTTTAATCTATGCATATAATGCTGAGAAAACCAATTTTGAACTTTTAAACTTGATTTTAAGGCATCCCCCTCCCCGCCTTCCTTAACTAATCAGAAAATGTATACACGTATATACATACCCGGACAAGACTCTGCACAGTGATTGCGCACACTCCGTACGATTGTGCACTGTAAGTTGCTGTCCTCTTTTGCATAAAAGATTTTCCACATTACAGCAGGGGGCCTTCCCCTGGTATGTTGGTAGGAAGAAGAAAATTCATTTCTTACACCTGCCTGTCATTTGCCGTTTTATGACTGAAGCATATACTGCTAGACAGCCACAAAAATGACAACAGCTTTTGCAACTGAATACATCTGATAATTGCAGTGTTTGGCTAAATTTAGGTCTACAGTAGTGGATGCCGCAGTGTATAAACAGAATATAGAACAAAAAGAAGAAACTGTGTGTAATCCTATTTTACAGTCTGAGAGAGTGTAATGATTACCTTACATCATCCATCATTTTAAATAATGCTTCTGTTTTGTTAATTTTCTAGATTTTTAAGGAAAGCATTTTTTTTTTAAATACAATCCAAACCTCTAAATGAGTTTAAATACTTTAAAGAACAATATATGCAGTGGGTTGCATTAGGGGGTTATGAATTTTGAGGTTAGAGCACTTCATCGCTGTCTGCAGCGCCGCTGCAAAGAGCGCACGTCCCTGGGGGCCAGTGTGAGCTTTGGGGTACCAAGGGTACAAAACCTTCCCCACGATCAAATAATGAGCAGGAAATAACAGGAAATTATTAGAAAGTCAGGGAGCTCTAGCAGAGGGAAATCCTCCCTAGTATTTTTCCTTTATACATAGGAAAAAATAAAAGAAATGTCCTGCCTTCTGTAACTTCCTGTGGAAGGTGAGTGATGTTTTTATGAACAAAATATACTGTACTTATGCAAACAACCCAAGCAACAACTGATGAGTTTTAAAACTTAATTTGAAGCCCTATGGTCTATTACAAAGCCTATTGACAGCAATGGGAAGATTTGACCAAGATTCTTCTTAAGGGTGCCAGTTAAAAGGCAGATTCTGGTTTTGACTTTGGCCAAATTGTGTTGCAAACTTAATTATTCAGATTGTGAGAATAGTACGAGAAGTAGAATTTGAGAATACTTCAAGGAAACATGTATTTTGATATATTAGTATAAATATTTCAACCAGATCAAGACAATTTAAAGCAATGTAAATACTCGTTGTTAAACTACAGCAATGATTGCATGACTTGACTAAAGATAATCTGGCAAAATACACACTCTTGGTGGACCCTGCTCTGCAACCTGCCCAAGCAAAATCTCCGGTGAGAGTTTTTCACCAGCTGCACGATGCTAAGGCATGAAAACTTCACCACTTTCTAGCATAATAGAAATCAATATAACTAATAGTATTAGCCTGATAAACAAATCATTTTCTTACCTTTGCAGAAAAATCTTTCCATCAGAACGTGAGCCGATACTGAAGTGAGAGAGGATTTTATATGAAATTCTTTCAAATGGTTATCATTCATATACTTAGGGCTTTCAGAGACTAATTTAGAGTTCTTGTTATTGATTTGATGCATTTTAATCTACTTTCATGACCTTTCAAAGCACTTTGTTAAAATTCTATATTTATCTTGTTACCGTGTAAAGACATTGTTATAAATAATATTTAACCTGCGTACCTCCTGTATGAATTCCCCCCTTCCCCATCCTCCTCCTATGCAGCAGTCAGAGCCGGTGGCCGGTTCCTTTCCCACAGAACCGAAGAGAAACCCCTCAGTCAAAGGTGGAAGAGGGGAGTACAGTCTATAAACAAGGAGATTTAGGGAGGTGGCAGGTCCTGCTCGTTTTGGAGGAAGATGCCTGAAAAATATTTTTCAAGCTCTGGATGCATCTTAGTCACATGACCATTAATTTAGCAGGAAGCTTGGGTTTGGAGGACAAGGAAACCATGTATATGGATGAAGGAGGGGGCAAGAAGAAAACGGCAAAGGCGGCAGAAAGTTAAGGAGCCTTCCGTCAGGATGAAGCAGGCTGTAGATGAGGGTGAGATGAGGGTTGTCCATGAAGCACTGACCATAAGGCGAAGCAGAACCAAACCTGGAGCCAGGACATAGGAGTGATGATGTTGGGCAGTTCTCAGTTCAGCTGGTGCTGCCCAGGCGGGGAGCAAGGAAGGCTGCAGGGCATTTGTGCCACTGACACCTGGTGGGACCTTGTGTCCTGCACGCATGTCTGGCACTTTACACTTTTAGTTCACTATGAAAATAAACTACGAGGTGGCTCAAAATGTTAACAGAAGAAAATACAGATCTTTGGTGTGTTTGTCAGGATGGAGATATTAGCAGGACTGCAGTGGTGACGAAAACTCAAATTTTTGACCTTAATAACAGCTGAGCTGACCAACTTGATGATGTTATTAATAGAGACATTTCACATTTCATTTTTTCAGGTTATATTTTTAAATGTTTACAAAGGACTTTAAAATATCATGTGGACACAAGATTGCCAAGCCCTTCGCAGATAACGTGCATGTACAGGAGCTAGGCAATTCTCCACTGAGTGGCCTCCTTGCAATTCCATGCACAGGTTGTTGGATACTGAGACCTGGGGAAGGGTGTTTGCAATGTAAAATATGCAAGAATAATCTTTTGGGCTGGTGGCCATTCCCATGTTAGTTCTTCTGCCTCAGAGGGTAGCTTGGGGTGACTCTGCCTTCTGAGAGGATTTCTTCCTTCTGCACGTGCGGCGCGATCTCCTACCTGGCGTGTTATCTAGCAAAGCGCTTTGGTACCGGATGAGTCCCCGTGAACAAAAGCACTGGGGCTTGGCTGAACTGAGGATTTAAACCTCGCCAGAGGTGACATATGTTATGTAGCCACGCTCCCTTGTTTGCAGTTGTGTGGAAGCATTTGTATAAAGGAGCTATAGATGAGGACTGCACGTGCAGCGCCAGCTGTTGTGCTGAGCCTGTGGGGCCACAGAAGCCTGGCTATGGGCCCGTGAGGACGGGGGGACTGGTGCAGACAGGCTGTGGCATTGCCCAGGGGATCCCATCTCGTCCTTGGAGCAGGTGCACTGTGGTTTTGCAGTACCCACACTCACGGGCTTGGGAAGCCATAGGGAGCCTTGCTACCAACTCGAATTTGTGGGAGGGGAAGGCCAAGCTACTGTGAGTTAACTTAAAATGGGCATTAGAATAGCTTGGCAGCCCCGAAGGGGGGACCAGCTGCTGTAGTTCTCACAAACTAAACTCAAAGTCAGCACCTCTGCCGTAGCGCTACTCTTGCTTGTCTTACAGCCAGTGTAAGTAGGGCAGATGGAGGTCACTTGTCTTGCTGGAGGTCAGACAGTAAGTCAATAACTTTACCAAGCCAAGAAACCAGGCCCTTTTATTTTTTCAAAGCCATATGCTCCTCTCCTTTACATCTTCAGGGGACAGCAGATGGGTAGGAGCCACATCCTTTCGGAGACAAGGTGGCCGGTGACAGGGCAGAGGCAGCTACACCTTCCCAGAGGGTGCTCGGCATTGCCGGTGCCTCCAACAGTGTGAGAGGGTGAGAGCCCTTCGGGGCATCTGCTCTGCTCCCCTCCTGGCCCAGCTTGCTCCGCTTAGACTAATGCAACCCAACTCCTGCTTTTTGCAAGGAGAGCTGTTCTGAGAGGCTGGTTTAAGTCGCCACATCAGTAAAAACAGTGGGAGCCAGTCATGCTTCTGCTGTGTGTGTGGGGGACAGGAGGATTTTATGGTGTCAGATCCATAAATCTTCCAAATGGGCAGTGTCTGCCCTTCTCTGGCTGGTGCTTAGTCCCATTGCCTCAGCTGTAGGATGAGACAGCATCTGCAGGCACCGAAAAGGGAGAACTTCTGCGAGTGCCTCCGCTTGGCTGGGGAGAGGGGCTTCGCATTGCAGCGAAACCTTGTGCCTGGCAAATCCCTCCGTTGGGCGCGTGGGAACGCGCTGCTCCCCGCTCCAGACCCCAGACAGAAAGCGAGTGCAGAGCAGGAGGCAACCGGGGGCTTCGTGCTGGGGCGCGCCGGCGCGAGGTGTCTCCACAGAGGCAGAAACCCCACGGGCTTCTTAAAGCCACCGGCAACTTTCCCCGGGAGTTCAGTGTTTCGCAGGAGGCGTGTCAGGCTGCTGCCCTGATTATACAGCTGCTAGCCTAGTTCTGGAAAACGAGCGCATGAAAATGAGTGCAGAAAATGAGCCTTCTAATAAGGCTCAAAGACTTTGAACTTCCCCTATTGTCACTGTAGGTCTTCCCCTACTTGCTTGGTGGAGGGAGAACTATTCAGCTACAATCAACTAATGCAAATGACCTGAAGGAAATTCATCGCAGAGACACTTGCTGGATACACTGCTAATATGGTTTCCTCTCTTTCGCTATTCAACCAGAATCTAGGATGACCTTTCCAATGCAACATAAAACCTACAATGTGCACCCTTACTAATGTATTCTAATGCAATTAGTCCATACAAAAGGCTTGTTAAATTTGCAGTATCTGCTTTCACCTTTACAATAATTGCTAGTGATCCCAAACCATAAGTGTGTGTCATTCTGCAGGGCTCCTGAACTGTAAATAAAACTGGAAGTTTATTTGATAACTCTCTTGCCTGACGCCTCGGCAGCCCTGCTTTGCTTGCAAAGGCGTTTGCATGCAGCACGGCAGAGGCTTCAGTCTGGCTCAAGAGAGGGGGGACAAAGAAAAGGTGTAAGATGTAGTGAGATGTTATGGCCGGAGTGACACCGGCAGTCTATGTCATTGTGCTGCTGGGGGGATAACAGGCAAAACGCTAGGGTTAATGAGCAATACGGGCTTACAGCATCGCCGGGGAGCAGCTCCGTTTCTCCAGAGAGATAAAGGCACACGCGCCTCCCTCGGTTTTATCCATCACACCGCAGTCCACTCTAAAGAGCTCCGTCACAGGGAGACGCCCGAGAATAATCCTCCTCATATCTCCTGAATCCTGCAGGAAAGGTGCCTCCCCAAATAAACATCCATTTAGCCATTTAGCTCTCTTGCAACCAAGTTTTAAAAGCTTGTTGAGGAAGAGTGGGTGGCACGATGCCATAAGATATTCTGTGCAATGCATTAACCAAGGTGAATTCGGCAAGTTTACCGGGATAAAGCCTGGCTGAGGCTGAGGAAACCCTGGCTGGCGTCTCCCTGGGGACAGGAAAAACACCCAGAGTGGGATGACAGTGCTGCAAATTGCCCTGAGCACCTGGGTGCTCCGGAAGGGTTCGAGATGTCCCTTGTGGCCCATGAGACGAAGAGGTGCCCGAAGGGTGGATTAATTCCCCGGTTCTGCTCCCTGCTTTCTCTTGGCCAGTGTTCCCCAAAGTGGCAAGGGTAGAAACTGGTACGATCTTGACTCTTCGTCTGAATTGTTACTATTATAGGAATTGCTACTATTATTTTGACAAACCTTACTTACCCTGAAGTCATTTTTTTCCCCCCTCAGAATAATTTTGGTAAAAGCAGAGGGTGCCTGTGATGTAGTGAAGTAATACTGCGTCTTTATTCCTACACTCTGGCAAGTAAAGTCCCAGAAAATGAGGTTGTCTAAAGGACTTAGAAGTCAAGGAAAAGTAATCCTTTTCTTGACCTAGCGGTTCTGTGTGCTCCAAAGTGGGGATGGAACCACAGCCTCTACTCACCTTCCTGTGCGAGACCTACCTAGAGAGTCCGCAGACCTGGCTGGAAAGTCCTTTGGTCTTTTTTGGAGATGGGAAACCTGCGGCTGAGCGTGGAGCTGAGCTGAACGTAGCGGTTTTGTTTGTGGTAGACTCGTCCCGCTGCAGGAGCAGCTTTTGCCGAGCCCCATAGCTGCCCCGGTCGCCTCATTGTGTAGATGTTGCCCCTTCGCTTTGCATTCCAGCAGGCTTCGTTTGCACACCAGCAGATTGCAGCTGATATCGAGGTATATGTGCATATCCAGTGGATTTGTACAGGTTTTCAGTTACAGAGAAATAAATGAATCCACTAAGCACACAAAGAAGAGTTTATCCTTTGTTATGAGCTTTTTACCATCCACTTTCTCATGTGTCCATTTTTTTTTTCTGAAAAGCCTTCTCTTTACTGTCTAAACAGGGAAGTAGCAGTATTTATTTTTTTTAACATCAATATTTAATTGTAGGCAGTTCCTAATTATCTATTGCTGATTTAAAATGGGAAAATGAAGTCCTTGCTTTGATGACCCGCCAGCTGAAGCGAGGGGGAAGTGCTGCTGAGCAAGAACTCTGACCTGCACATAGTAAGGAATTGGTTTTCTTTGCATTTTCCGTAAGAACAGTATCTGCAACGGCCACTTTTAAAAGCCCTCCTCAAACACATTTTTAAACAACAGTAATGACAAAGTATTTACGTGGACTTTTTTGGGAGGGAAGGCCAGGTTTTTGGCAGGGGTGAATGGATGAAATCGATGCAGCTGTGCAGCCAGGGACCTGGTGCCGTGGCACCGGGCGAGGAAGGAATGAACTCCCTATATTTCACCCCCGATACTGGCCACGTGCTGCTCTTCGCCGCTCCAGTAAATTGTGCTGCTAGTTGGGGCTCGACTTGCCCGAAGCCGCCGGGTGAAGCCGGCGGTGCCCCGGGAGGGGACGGACACCTTGCCCCTGCCCCGGGCCCGCCTCTCTGGGTCCCGCGATTCAATCGGACCATCCTGATCCGGAGCTGGGGCGCCAGCCAAAATACAAGCGGCTTGGGAATTCGCCTCTGAATGGAAGCCGGGCCTCGCAGGACGGCGCCGCTCGCCCGAGCGCCGTTGCTCTTGATCGGCGGGCGAGATTTCCTCGTGTTATTTTCCGCGCAGGAATGGTGGGAGGGGGACTGGCGTGTGTCGGGCGGCAGGGGAATCCAGGGGCTCGCGGAGCTGCGTGATTAGAGAGGACCCAAGGGGAAGGCAGCTCCCGGAGGGCTCGTAAGGCAGCGAGGAGGGCTGAAGCAGCAGGCACTGCCGCTGCCGCCGGGGAGCCCGCGCTGGCGCCGCTGCAGACGCTGCCGCCGGTGGATGTTGCTGCCGGCACATCGGAATCTCTTAATGTGGAGGAGAAGAAAGGGGGAAGAGGACAGCGGGGAAGGAAAATCAGGGGAGAAACGTATAAAAAATTCACTACATAAATTAGCTGCGCTTCTTGCAGCAAAACTAACAGTTTCTTTTGAATGTGAATTCTGTTGCTTCTCTTAACTAAATGCCTCAAGGAATTGTATCACATAATATACAAGGGTAATTATTAAAAATGCATAAATAGTCTTGTAGGTACAAAAAGTTGCAACTTGTCTCCAGCAAAACATTAAAAGGTTTGCATATGTCAATGAATTACAGGCTGTTTGCTTTTAATCGCTGCTATTTTGGGAGTTCCTGTAAGGATGTTTTGAGAAGAAACACATTTAGTAATTGGAGGAGGCTGCCCCATTGTAATGGACAGTTGAAACCCAAAGGAGGCCTGGTGAGGATTATTCAGGGTGTCTAACGGTTTTGGCTCTGGTTTTGGGTGTTAAGTATCGGCTAACATGTTTATGCCTGGCCTTCAGATGTCCAGACACAAAGAGTCTTTTCTTCTCCTGCTGGCAAGAATCCAGGCCAATCTGAGAATATTTGCCCATCCTCCTCTTCTGCATCCGACCCATCATTGAGGACAGTGTTTCTCTTGGAGTTTCATCTGAAAAACACTACAGCAAAGGAATGCTCACTGACCCAGAATCCCAGTGACAAGAAGAGGGAATTATACGTGTATGAATGTCTGCCTTCGGGGAGGGGAAAAAGTGCATAGAAAGAGAACTACAACTAATCCAAAGTTTCTTTACAAATTAAACACCTGGATTTTTTTTTTTTTTAATCAGATCTGATGGGACTTACTGGGGTAATTATTAAGAAGAAGTGCTGTGGTAAGAAAGCCTTTTTCCTGTTACAGCTCTGAGATTCGAGACGTATAAAAAGTACATTTCTGTTCAAGAGCACATGCATCAGTTCAGATTGATACTCAGAGATTACCCTGAGCTGGAATAATATATTTATGACTAGGGTCAAAGGGATTACTGACATGAATAAGAGCTAGCAGGATCAGGCTCTACTGCTTACGAACAGACAGAAAAGGATAGTGTGACATGAAAACAGACCTCCCCCCCCCCCTTTTTTTCCCCTTTCAAAATTGCACTTCTAACTTCTGTCTGGTTTTGAAGATATTAGAAACTCTTGATGCAGTTTCTTAATAAGGATCAACTCTTTCTGTTTGATCACATATTTTGGTCCCCAGGACAGCTGAAGGGATAAGAGGTGAGAGTTTCCTCTTGCTAGCACGGCCCGGTCGGTGGCTCCAAGGCCTTGGATCACTTGTAAGAGAAAAGAAAGCTTCTACAAGCATTGCATCAGTCCCGAGGTGTTATCATCCGAGTGCTCCAGCGTATGTGAACATCAGAACAGAAAAGATCAGGTGGAGATAACCTGCGTTCAGCTAAGTCCTCGTGTTTTTCTGTTTCCTCAGATACGCACAGTATCTGTAACATATCTTTTCAGTTTAAAGTCTGATGTGACACACTGAATGGTGATGATAGAAAGCAGTACACGCATTTTGATCACTAAAAATATGGAAAAGAAAATGAAAGGTATTCTTAAGTCTGAATCATTGTTTTTTGTATTCGTGCTTTGTTTTGGTAAGCACGATCCATCTGTTACTTGCGAGCAATACTGAGTTATTTGGAGTATTTGCATGTTGTCTTGATGTCCTTCTGGTGTAGCTAATGTATTTGTTTTTATGACTCATAAGAGACCCCCAGATGTTTTGGACTTCATAAACCTCTCTCTCCTGAAAGAACCTCTCCTTAGCAGAGATCTCCTGCCAGCGCACCCACGTCCAGGTCCGCAGCAAGGAAGAACACCATCAGCAGAGTGAACTGACGGGAGAGAGCTAGGAAACAGGCTGGTCTAATCATGCAGGTAGTATTTTCAGCACCATACTGTTGCGTATGCGTTCTCCCACGAAAGAATGATTTGGTTAGAAAGAATGAAGAAATTGTCATCATTAACACCCTTATAAAACTCCCTCCCTCTCCCACTCCTGCTGAAGCAAAGGCAAAATGCAGGCTGGTTTCAAGAGGAGCAGAATCGGGCCCTTAGGCTGTACATAAGTGCCTGTGTTGGAAAACAGAATGTACAATGTAGGATGCTTCTTATAACACGAGATTAGATCAAATCCTTTCAGTGCCCTGAAGCTTTATACCTTAATGCTGGGCTACCTGTGGCAGATAGCAAGTGAGTGCCTGTCAGCATGGATCATCCTCTCAGCACTCACTAAAAATGTACAATTCTCATTTTGCAGCATTTGAGATCTTTTAAGAAAAGGAGCCTAGTGGGAACAGGATGTAACATCAAGGCAAGTAGTTTCAGTTTTTGCCTGATCATTGGCATATTCAAGATGCTTTTATACATAGTGGTGCCTGACAAGCAATCGGTGGACAGACAGCAAATCAGCTGTCAGTGGTCTTCTATTGAGGTAGAGGAAAGACATATGTATCTAGTTTGAGGAACTGGCTCTCCAGGCAAGTAAAAATATGCTGATGTTTATCAGGTGAGAGGAATTCCTCTTGGCCTGTTTCTCATTTTCCATGAGGAAAATGTCCTTCCTGGAGTGCAGCCTTACCTTGTGAGTACTTGGTGGTACATCTGCGTTGAGCTGCATGGCAAGTCCCCTTGCTGTGGTCTGCAGGCTGGGTGAGCTCTGCTTCAGCGACCTGTGCCCACCGGGGCTTCCGGCTGCCATGGAACTGGGGAGAGGGGTGGTGAGGACCCATGGCCAAGCCCAAGTCCTGGTCAAGGTGCCCACTCAGGACAGAGGTACTTCTGCCTCTGGAACAGACACGGCCATGGCAACCCTCATCTTTCGACCCGTTTCTGGCTCTTTGGGTGGTCTGTGGCCAGATCACAGCAGGGTATTTTGACATTGTGGGTGCTGTCCTGTGAGCCCCCTCCTGTGCTCGGACACTCGCGCTCCATCTCTGTCTCTGTCCAGCTGCTGCCGCCTTCAGCTCCTGCACATCCCGTGGCTCTGGACCTGCAGCTTCTTTCTCCTCAGCACCCACCGCAGTGGAGGCAGCAGCTGGTGGGGCTCGTGTGTGTTTGCCCCATTTCATCTCCCTCTCTTTTCAACCTGTATTTGTGGCAGAACTTCCTGCCTCATCTGGTTTTAGCTTTTGGAAGATGGTGTCTCTGTGAAAGCCTTGTACAACCTGACAGTTACTCTGTTTAATGGATGTGCCCCCCTTACTTTCAAGGAAAACACCCGAGCACGTGGTGACTGGACAATACAGTTTGATGAGAGCTAAAGAAAACCTGATAAAACAGCGAGAGGTAAGCGTCCCACCAGGGCGGGTGGCACAGGGCGGCTTGGCAGAGCTCCCTTCTCCCCCAGAAACACTGTGCCCTCGGCACCAGTCCTGGGCTACCCGAGCCCTGTGCGGTGCCTCCTGCGACACTGGCAGTGTTAAACACCACGGAGAGCTGCAGGACAGCACCAAGTCTTTGCCCCTGTTTCATCTGCTGGTATAGCCCTACCAATGAAATCCGCCTGGGCTCCCTTACCAGTCTTCTTCCTCCCAGCAGAGAGAAAATCTATGCAGAGCTGAAGGCTCACAGGCTTTGGGGCCGGGCTCCGTAGCTGAAATGTGAGGGCCTTGGCTTTCTCTCTGCCCTGTGTTTTGCATAGGAGTTGGATGGAGCTGAAATGGGACGAGATATTTCCACCCTGCACTTTCATGACTGGAATTTTGAACCATTAATTTTTTTTTGGAATTAAACAGTGCTTTTTACATAAGTAATATACAATAAGTTGGTGAATACCAATTAAAAGCATATTTCGCAAAATTAGGCTTTCAGTTGCCTGTTCTATTGAATATCAGTCGGTAATAAGCTTTCCTCATTTCCCTGAGCATGTAATTTTTCCCTTGAATTCTTGAGTCACTGCTTTGATCACTTCTTGATTGCTTAAAGGCTGTGAGTCAGTAATATTTCCCAGTTTCGTTGTCACATCAAAGATCTTTGAGGGCCTTTCTCCAGCGGAAGGCAGCCAATGCTCCTAGTTGGCACAGTTCATCGCCATGCTGAGGCTGTGCTGCACAAGTGAAAATAGGGAATAATGCATCACCTTTAGCTGTTCGTGTAATCATTTGAATAATATGTATCACCTCCTTAAATGGGCCAGCTGCTACACATCACTTTTTTTTTTTCTCTAGATTTTACACTTGAAAATATGGAGGGCAAACACTAAACAGGAAAGGTGATTTTTATACAGACATGCTGATGAATGGAAGCAAAGGCACTTGCTTCCCCATGTTTACAGATTTCCGCTGTTGCTTTATTTAAGCTTTATGACATGAACAATTCTGGCATTCAGAAGCCTCATATTTTTACAGAAACGTCATTTAATGTGATAATATGCAAAGTATGACAAAAGCCTGGAACAATATAAACAATTTGCACAGAACTCAGACTCAGCTAGGCGCAGGAGCTCTGCCTCAAAACCAGCAATTCATATCACACAGTGGCAGTTTTGATCAGTATAAATTGTTGGTGTCTCTCACCACTTGACGCCAGACCCTGACATCCTTGCTGGGTTTCCAGTCAGGCTCCTGTGTGGCAAAACACAGGCAGGTTTCCAGAGGAGATGGATCCGTGCAGCGCCCGAGTGAAACGAGGGCCAATCTGGGATCGCAGGCGGAGCATAAATCCAGGCTAACCTCAGCCACCCCTTCCCATGGTTTGCCTTGCGGGAGGGGGAAACCGCGTCCTGGCGAGAGGCACTGGAGGATGCACAAGGTTCTCTTTGCCTTGCGGGCCAAGGTGTTCTTCGGCTCTTGGGCCATCCCTCCTCAGCCGGCGGATCTGGATGGGCACAGCCGCAGGGAAAGGGGTCGGGGGCACGAACGTGCGTCGCTGCTGCCCAAGAGCATCAGTGCCCCTGAGCATGGGGGGAAAGATTTGGCCCTGAACGAGCAGCGAATCTGACTCATGCAGCAGCCGCGCGTATTTCCAGGGGCTGCTTGGCTGTCTTGACTCGTGGAGCAAATGAATTGCGGTGGGGAAGTATTTAAGGGGACACAGTCACCTCACCAAGGCCATGTTGCAAACAAACAAATGCCTTTACCTGTGTTGCTAATCCCACCTGAGCGTTATTAGAAGTGAAAGAATTTTTAAAAATCCAATTTACTTGTCACTCTTTCTGCTTTGTTTACTGGTTGGGTTTTCTCACCACGGACAATAAAAATCAATGAAGTCAGATTCGCCTGTGGCTGAGTCAGTCTCACTTTTAGGTTCTCAGGTTTAGGGCGGAAAGTTCGGGGGAATGGTTGTTTTATCAAATACGACTGTTTTCACTTGCAATTAAAAAAATCAATGAGAACATTTCTATGCAGACATATGTTTTGTAAAAGCCTGCTTCCATGAAATTTAAACTTTGCACCAACCTTGACAGTGTCCTTTGAAAAGATGTGGCCAAGTAAAGCTTGCGGGTAATAAAAATAAAACTTTTTAATTACCATAGTAGACGAGAGACCAGTTACACAGCAGGACCTCATTTTGATAAATGTTGTATAAACAGGGGTAAAATACAGTCCCAGCCTCCGAAACAAGGGACAGACCTGTCCCTAACGAGAGCAGGGCTAATGACATACTAATAATTAGCTCTGTGAGCCACGATTTCAGACATCTCAGAAACTGCAGTCCTTACAGATAACATGGCAGTCTTTTTTTTTTTTTTTTTTCCAGAGGAATATGAAAGCAGGTAAGGAAGTAAGTTTGCAGATATTTACACAAAATCCTCATGAGCACAAGGGCAGATTTTGATCAAAGGATATAATTCTGGGAGAATCTAAATGGGCTTGTTACTGCACTGGAGTTCCCTAATTCTGAGCACACGCAGGAGAGCTCGGTTTGGTTTCTCATAAAGGTATGTACAAGTTGCTAAATGTATTCCGGATTGGGTCAGCTCTCTGGGTGAGGCTTCCTCCATGCTCCAGCAGGACTGAGAGAGCTCCTGAAATAGAGGTTCATACTCCTGCAGATGCTACTTGCACCTGAGAAGTATCGCTAGCTTTTCATCATCCCCCACGCCGGCAAGGATTTCACAACTGGGTCTCAAGCATCTGCTTTCCTAATAGGTCACCATTTAATTCAATTTATTTCATTTGTTATCAGCTTAGTGTACATAAATGCAATATTCTTAATAAAACTTAAATTTTACATCATTAAATAGTTAGGATTTGTTTTATTTATTTAAAATACATACAGGCAGTTTGAAGAATTTGGAATCCAAAGGCCATTTGTGTTTACGAAGTTTTTTCGTATGTGTGTGTGTAATTTGCTTTGATTCCAAGGAATAAGCTTTGTGCTTCCCTCTTAACTAGGAAGACAAACTGAAGTGCCCCAGTGACCCAGAGGACTCCTTGCTGCAGCGTGAAAAGGGCGGACACAGAAATCTCTGCTCTGCAGGACTGGATGTAGTCAAGAGGCTGGTGAGTCATTCAGGTATATGGGCTACTCGTTTATACTCTTATTGCAGTAATATTACATAATCCTGCAAAAGTAAAGCCAGACGAAGCAGTTAATCAGAGACAGGTCGTCTCGTTGTGTGCTTAATGTCCGTGGAATTAGAGAGGAGATGAAACTCCCAAACTGAAGTTCAAAACAACAGAAAAGGGTAGACTCAGAAATCAAGTATTCCGTCCTGAACGATGGCTGGATCTGAACCCCACTTTGGGGCCTTTCTGCACCCAGAGCAAAAGCATCTCCTGCAAGGAGCTGGGGCTTGTTTTCACATACTGAAATAGAGCACGGGCTTCATGGAGCGTATGCCTGTTCCTCAAGCAGCCGTCTGCGTGTCTTGCGGCCTCTGCTCAGCCCAAAGAGCTCATTCTCTCAGAAAATATTTAATTACTGTAAATACCTTCAATGTATTATTTATTTCTCCTCCTTGACATAAATCTTTGGCGTTGGAGGAAAATAGGAGTTTTTTTCCTGACATGTCTAAATTACCGCTGCTGCTAGAAGGCAACGGGCAGGGTGGCAGTAGCTGAGTCTCCTGCAGGAGACTGGATTGCTCCTAGGTGAGTTGGCAAATCACGCTAGAAGGGCTCAGCCTGCTCCATATGAAGCTATAGGTGTCACAGGCGGAAAAGCAGACAGCGCTGGAAGGTGTCTTTGGTTTCTCAGGACTCTGGGCACACAAAACCTGTGTTAACGGTGGCACGCTCCACGGGACCTAGAAGCATCGTTCTTGGTGCTGGCAGGTCACCCCTTACTCGGAGTGGGGATGTTTCCTGCTCCCTTGTTTTTACCCTTAGCTCACTTCCAGCTTTGCGGAGGTCCTGCTTTTGGGTGGAAATTGCAGGGCTCCTGCCCCTTCATGCCCTTTGCAGGCTTTTTGTCTGCTCTTTGGAGGGGCCGACCCTCCTGTGCGGACACGGGAGGCTTCACCCGAAACGCCCGTCTCCCTCGCGCTGCCTCTCCCCCTCGTCCCGCGACCGCGGGGGAAATCGAACGCTGCAACATAAGCGCGCGGGTCGCACTTGTATTTTGTTCAGTGGCCTCTTCTTTCTAACAGTTTACTTTGTCTCTCCTAATTCAAGCATGTCAGTAGCAAGTATCATATCTGTGACATCGATAATAAAAATCCCATTGTAAATGCCGGGGTGTCATTTTCCGTTGCGCCCAAACAATCCCGCGCTTTGTGCTTCCCGGAGCGGCCTCTGTCCCTCCCGGGCGGCATCCGCGCGCCGGAGCCGCCTGTGCGAGCGGCGCGGCCGGCGCTGCCCTTTCCGTGCGCGCCGTCCCAGCCCGCGCCGCGATCGTGTTCGCGGCCGGGGAGCCGGCCCCGCGCGCCAGAGCCGCCGGGGCGCCCGCACGCTGTAACTTAGAGGGGAACCCTATGCGCTTTGGTTAAGCAGAGGGCTGGGAAAAATGCCCACGAGTTCACATGCTTGAGCTTTGCTGGGGGTCCTCCGGCCCGGGGTGTCAGCGGAAGGCGGTAGCTGATGCCTGGGCAAAGCAAGGGACGTCTGCGCGCGCGGCGCCCGCAGCAGCTGCGCCTTTCCGCAGGTTTTCGGAGGCGAGGAAGGTGCAGGTGCCTGCAGTCCAGGCGGGTGTTGGCCAAGCCGGGCTCTTCCCTGAGCCCCTGGCAGGGTGTCCTCCGTCCCGCGGCTCCTCCGGCGGCGCAGGGGCAATGGGCAAGGACGGTGCTCCCTGCTCAGAACACAGCAGCCATCCGTTTTCAAAAAATGTGGCCCACGGAGGACGTTCATTCTGCAGAGTATTGGTTCAAAGCTGTGTATTTTTGCAGTCATATTCCTTCTTAGAGTTATATCGTGCTCCTCTAAAGCACCTCCAGTAGTCTAAAAATGTACCAACACATACCGAAGTAGGTAAAAGAGGAACAATTATGAAACCATTTGGCACAGCTACAGTATGTGTGAAAAAGAAATCTTTTCATGTGTAAGACAATTTGTCCAGAATTAATGAAAATATCCAGAACTATTTTTATGAAGTAATTTGTCACGTTAAACTCAAAAAACCTAAGGTGATGTTGGACATGAAAAGAAACTCCCTGAAGGTCAAAGCAATTAAACATTGGAACAACCCATCAACCCAGAGGTCACCGAGGCACCGTCTAATGAGAGCGTTCAAACAGGAGGAACCCCTGCGTTCAGCTCCACTCATTTCTTCACCAGGTTAAACTCCCATTTGAAGTCCTGGCACGGGGAAGCAATGGAGAAAAAAAAATCTTGTGGGCTTTACTGGGAATGCTTTTCATTTGGATTTTAATGAAAGCTTTATATGTTGTTGTTGATTTGCTTCTTCCATGAATTCCTTTATACTGAAAGACCAGCAAGAACCCTATCAGTATCATCTTCAATAGCTTTTTCTTTCTTCCTCTGTATTAACTTTAACAGCTAATATTTGGTGGTTGTGAATTGATTCATATTTAATTTTTTCCAAGGGAATTTTTGTGTTTACAATCTAGAAAGGACTACTGCATAAAGCAATTTTAGAAGAGCACAATCCAAAAGAAGCAGAATGATTATACAAATCTGGGAAGACTTTATCTTGCTTTTCATATTTCATATTTCATATCTTTTCATAGTTTGGAAATCTCACTGATAGAATGGATTTGTCACTAAAAATCTGGAAATTCTGTGTGCTGCCTCACCTTCTAGAAGCAGATATAATAAGATTTATAAATACGTCTCCTTTAAAACTGATTTAGAAAAGTGTAGGCTAAGCCCACACAGTTTTGTGGAAAGAGCTATGTGGGTCAAGTGCTACAAATATCTGTGAGCCCCAAATGGACAAACCTTTTTAGTGCTGGTAATGATAGCACAGCACAGGACTGTGTCTTGCAGTTTCTTTTCTTCTGTGCTTTATTGCCTTGGTGTTTTCATTAACACTGCCCTCCTTTGCTTTCCCCTCTTCACTTCTTTTTCTTTTATTTTGTATGGATATCTGCTAGGAGTTGTGAAGTAGTAATGCTCTATTTTTATAACTTTCATAGGCATTGCCCTGTTTTAGTACAGGTGCTTTTGCCAGACAAAGCCTATATAAACTAACATGATCTTTGTAAAAGATTGACATATTTAATACGTTTTGGTATCAGGTGGTAAGAGAAAAACCAGATAAATACTTGGGGGTTTATGTCGTCATCCTTCCAAGGACTGAGGAGCTTGAGAACAGAAAATGGCTCCAAACTCATGGTACACAAGGATTCACCCACAACCACACTAATTTTCCACTGGAAATGATGATATCACTGCTCTAGCCACATCAAACATCATTTGTGTCTTGCTTTCCTTCAATAGTTGTTGAATTTAGAGGTTTCATTTTAATGTTTTTTTTTTTTTTTTTAACAGACCAACAGACACATGCATACGGCAGTGATGAGAAGGCTGAGTTGAAAGGTTTTGCTTTCTTCCTCTGTGAAAATGCACCTTGAAATAGCATTCACACTTACCACAAAGGGAAGAAAAAGCTTTCGGTGTTCCGAAACATAATGGTAATAGGACATGAAAATGCATTTAGTAGCAGGAAAATACAAAATATACATTCTGTATTTCTCTCAGAGTCAGAAATCCCACAGAAAATTTGCTTCAGAGGGCGGCTGCCAGCACCGCCTGCTTGCTGCCCGCTCGCTGCCTGCCCACACGCATTGGGGTGCTCTGTTCTTTAGGTTCCTTGCCTATTTTTCTAGAGGAATTGGGTTATAGATGTGGCACGTTGGTTAATATTGTGGATGAATAAGACAACTCACCAGCTTTTTATTTTCGAGAAGCTGTTTATGTCCTGCCTGTGCTTTTGCATGACCTGAGTACATGGCCAGTTCTAGTCCACCAGCATAGCCTTGTTTCTTCCTGGTCTTGTTTTTTTGTTGCTAGCATTATAAAATCCTGTGCAAAGATATTGAATTTATGGATACCTGAAGGACGGGCTAATAAGAGCCTTTGAACGAGGCAGGACACGAATGAACAGGTAACGCCTGCCTGCAGGGACTGATGGGCTCCTGGCTCCCAGGGACTTAAGGGAATGGAGCAAGTTGCCTTAGTTTGGAAGTTCTCTCTCTCCCATCAGGAGCAGCAAATGCAGGTAAGATAATGGGGTTTTGTAACAAGGGATGGGGCTACTAACAAATGCCTGTTGTGTAGTCATTCCTTTTCAGAAATTAGTATTTGTTCCATATAACGTGGAAGCCAGACTGAAAACTACCTACTGCTTACTGCTTTATCGGAGCCAGGAATCTATGCAGTGACACGAGAAAGGAGAAAATCCACACCAGATTCTTAACTACAAACTAGAGGTGAGGACTAAATCATCTTTTCCAACAGATCCCATCAGGAAGAAAAAAAAGTGATTTTTTTTAAGAGTAATCTGACTTTCTGTTGGCGGAGATGGACACAGACACTGAATGATCTCAGGGCCAAAACTAAAAGAAGAATGTAGCTTGATCAGCAAAGTGTCATGGTTAATAGTATCAAAAGCAATGAAAATAATTAAAAAGCAATAGGTCAGTCACATTGCCATGCTCTGATGACTGTAATAAATAATTAAAAATTCAAAACAATGCAGCCTCAGTATTATGGAAATCAAACCGGACTTTAGGGAAATTTTTGCGACTAGATGAATGGTCAGACATTTCTCCCTTCACGCCCCCTGAAATCCTTCTCCAAGGTCTTAGGAATGAGAGGTGAACAAGAAGGTGATAATTCAGGATGATTAGGGGACAGCGGCAATTTATTTATGGTAAAAGAATAATAGCAGCACTTTTCAAAGCAGGCAAACAGTATCACAAACAAGGTGTAGGATTGTCCATGCTGGAATAAAATGATCAAACACTCACAAGAGGTGTTGTTTGCACTTGTGGGTGTATTGGATCTGGATCGTGCAAAGCTTCTGCATGAACTTAATTTGCTGTCATTAACTCCAAGAATGTCAATGGAGAGACTCCAGCACATCAAGTTAGTGATATGTCTGCCTAGATTTTTGAAGTATTGGACTGTAGGGTGAATCTGATCAAGACGAGTCGAAACAATCAGCTCGGAGATGATCAGAGCAAAGAGACAGGATATCAGGATATACACATAATTAAAAGGTGACAGAGGAAGGCAGCAAAATTTTCTGCAGAACTTTCAAAAAGGGGTTTTGCTGTGTAACTAAAAGAGCTCTTGATCAATTTGAAGGGACGTAATGAGATGTGAAGGCTAGCTAGTCTTTGCTTTCTTAAAGTGACAATGTCAAATAGAGTGTGTTGATATCTTAGTACACTTTATCAATGAAGTTGAAATATAATTCATGTTTTATTTTCCCCTATTTAGTTCTGGAAACACAGAAATATGAGTCTCCCATGATGATGAAATACTGAGTCACTAAAATCAAGGATGAAGTTGCCATCAACTTGAATGTTGTCCAGTTCTTTTTCCTGCACAGGAAATAAACAGTTAAGCCAGTTCAATTCCACTGACAATTCTGCAAATGACATATGAGAAAGAAAAGAGCAAAGGACCGCAGCCATTCCTAGCGTTACCCTTTGAATTTGATAGTAAGCAAATTAGTAAAATTTCAAAAATAATTTAGAGACTCTATTGTAGCTGGAGATCTGCTGTGAAACTGCTAGAGAGGAGAGCTGGACCTAAGTCTCCCACACACCAGTGGGTGCTGAACTTCTGCCTCTCCTTGGTGACCTCCTGGTATAAGTCCAGGTATTTACCCACAATAACTGTTCTGAAGTTTTAGTTTTATCATAGTAAAAGTTTTCCTGATATGATAATTTTATCATACTTTTCAAGTCTCCTCTCATCCTTCTGCCATCTACCTTCTTGCCTTTTTCTGTTGGCTTCAGGCAAACTACACTTCCCTATTTTATTTATTCTTTTTTTGCTCTTTTGCAGTTTGCAAGTTTAGCAAGGCCTTTTTATTTCCCTCTCTCTTGGTTTATTGGGCCCTCCCATCAGCAGATATTACTCGGTAGAGAGGCTGGTGCAGTGTATTGCCCCTTCCTAGCTATCGAGCCCCCTCTTATCTTTTGCTGGGGCATTCAGCCTCCTCTGCCTCTTGGATGGTCCTTCTGCTCTCAGTACTCTGGGCTCTGGTGACTTCTCTTGGTGCAAATCAAAACCGATAGAGAATAATACCCTAACCAAGGAATGGGGTCCTAATGAGACGTATGAAAGGCAGCTTACGGCTGCATAGGATCCATACAACAGGAACTTTGATGTACAACATGAATCTGATTCACAAGGCAAAATTACTGAAGCTTACCTGATCAATTCTACTAACTGACGCGCTTGTAACAAGCGCCTGGAGGCTGCTGCCTGGGGACAGATTTTAGGCTTCCAGTGAGAGAGAAAAAACAAGATTATCTGTTATCTGTGAGTTTCTCAGACATGCAAATGAAGACTGAATGTTCCTGGGATATGGCAGGGCTGAGGTTTAGGGGAAACCAATTGTAAATAAAAACTCCCTAGGAGTGCAAATACTGGGTATCATTTCTTACACTTTGGTTATCGCAGTAGCATCCAGTCATCTCAGTTGCAGGTCATGGCTCTGTTAGCCTAGGTACAAATAAATGCCAGCTACCTTATCTAATCTGCTCTTGGGATATGTGACACTTGCCACTCTTTCTTCCCACAGCAGCCCCTGCTCCCTTGCTTGTCCCACTGCCTCGGCTGCCGCTTGGCTGGGGTGGGTGATGGAGCAAGTCCAAGGTCAGGAGTTGGGCTGGAAGGAAGTGCCAAAGCTGAGGCCAAGAAAAGCTCCATGGGGTAAGTTCTATCTCTCTTGGATGAAGCCGGAGGAGAAGTGGCACCACAGTGGCCGCTGCTTCCATGTGGCTGATGCTTCCCAGCCCTGGCCACCATGGGCAGCAGGAGCAGGAGGTGGTCCAGTGCTGCTGGCGTGGGCAGGCAGCAACTGCTGGGGCAGTGCTCCTTCTGCTCCACCACCGCGCCCGGCGGCCCTGTCCTGGGTAAATTAGATAGGCAGCCCTGGTCATTTCGCTGTCCGTGACAGTGTACAACCCTATTAACTTCACCTGTGTGTGGGGTCAGCAGCAATCTAGTGAAACTGGAAGCCAAAGCACACAGAGAAACTTGTTAGAAGTCTTTAATAAGGAAATCAGAGCTTACAGCTGGTCTTATCTATAGTTAAGAAGTAGGAAATAAAGCCGCAGATGCATTTTAACCTGAATGTGAGCTTCTAAGATTGTCAAAGGAAAAAAATATCAAAATCCTTTCTGACTGAAAAGGCATATTAATCAGTACTTTTCCAGACAAAAAAAAATGTTAAATGGAATGATCTATTCAAGACTGGTGCCTAAATACAATTTAACAATTTATTAGTAGAATGGAGGAGTCAAAAATCTCTTAACCAAAATCATGACTTACAGAATCATTGGTTTTGTATTAAAATTTAACAACAATAAGGAACAGAAACACATAGGACCAAATTGCACGTTCGTCCTTGAATTCAGTTGAGTTCCTGTCAATTAGTACTTTCTACAGAAGGTGAATTTGGTTAGAAATACGATTGCTCGCAAACAGCGCAATGTACATTTTTTTTTCTATTTCATACATCACTTTTCAGCTATAGCTCCACAAAAATGCGTGCTTGACACTCAGGATCTTGACTGCGACTTTGATGTCAACAAATCCGTAAAAAAAATCAAGACTTCAGTGGAGATTTTGAGTCATTAGCAGGAATATGGGTGTCTCAAACCCGTTAGGCACAGGAGTTGTAATAAGCACAGTAGGTCAAGTTCCCTGCTGATAGTGATGACGGTATAAATAACGGCCCAGATGAGATCACATACTGGTGTAAGCGGTAAAAGAGATAACATACCTATTCTGAGTTAACTCATCCTATGAAACAGAAACATAAGTATCACCATTGGTGGAAGAGGACTCCGCATAGATATCAGCTAATAAAAACTTTCCCTCCACCAAGATATTTTTTGTTGTAACCTTTAAATGTCACCATCACTGCATGAGGAGAGCATCGCCTCATATCAAGCACAACAACTTGACGGATTTTCTACTGCAAAGCAGAAAAAGCCCAATGGAGTTGCGGGATGTTGTTAGTGTTAAGGCTTTTAGAAAATTCATAATTCTGTCCCTTGGCACCCATCCCTTGGTCCTCCAGCTTTCTAGCTCTCTTTATAAAGGTTATTCAATTTGGCAGCTATATAATGTTTTATTACATGGGTCTATCAAACCAGTTAATGGATGCTGTAGAAGTTACCCTGGACCTAAGGTTTTCTTCAGAGCTCTAGCTGATTCTATTGTTTGGAATTTTCCCAAGAAATCGATTCATAGGAAAACATCTCCTCTCTTTTCCCATAGCCTAGCAATGTTATCCAGAAATCAATTCTCCTAACCTATGATTGCTTTTTATTTAAAGCAAAATGATTTGTTGGAATTTTGATTCAAGGTAAAGTAGCAAGATAAGGAGAAATCTGATGTCTTGCCAATAAGCATCAATTAATGTGGCAATACTACAAGCAGAATCAGAAAAGTGCTGCTGCTCCAGTTTGTTCTCCAACAGAAGTAGCAAGATATAGTGACCCTCAAAAGAAGAGGTTTTGCACTTCTTCTACCATGGTTTTTGGAAAAGGTGCTTGCTGTGAGTAAAGATAATTACTTGGTCTGTTAAAACTAAGAATTAGAAATGTGTTTCCTGTTGCATAATGTCTTCTGGATCTGCTGGTGTCCAGGAGAGCTCAATCTATGACTAAGGTTGGAGGATTTCTCACTCTTGGGGAATGTCTTTAGCTTCACACGATGGGTACATGCACCCTGCAGCCCTCTTCTCAGCTAGGGCACTATCTGCCTCTCTGTTTTTCATGAAACACTTTGATGAAAGAATGGCTTTGAAATGGTGCAATTGCTTGACCCAAAACTGATAATGAATTCAAAAGCGAAGTGGAGGTGAGGAGAGACAGTATCTCTCTCTTTTATCCACACACAGGGAGTAATGCGTGCAAAGTGAGCATGACTGTAAAGCCTCTTAAGAAACTAGATTCCGACATTCCCATTGACTTTGCAGAGGTCTAAGCCAGGAGCACTGCCAGACAGATCTGATACTGTGACAGATGGGTCAGGGTGATGCTAGAATTACTTTGGGAATTATAATGAGAGAGCTGAGGCCTAGCTTGCACTGGGCATCACCCATGTGAACCACACAGGTGTTTCATAGCTGTGCAGAGCAAATCAGCAGGGCACTGCAGGGATGCACTGGTCGGTGGAGCCAGGTGCATGACTCTGCTCACGCCTTCCAGTTGTAGTTTCCGTGTCACGTTACCTCCAGTTGACACCCGGGGCAGGAGCAAAGAACTGGCCTGTGCGAGCGGAGGCAGAGCCAGAGCTCATGGCTCCAAGGGTTAAGCAGCAAGTGGAGCTGGCTCTGCCAAGGGGATGGTGAATGATCGAGTGTTGGCGTTCCAGCAATGACAGGGATTCCTTTCCCAGCCTGCCCCCGGGATTCCTTAGGCAGGAGGAGGAGGGAGAAAAGGCAAGTCCTTTCTCCTGGCCGGGTACAGCGGGGCATGGAGCAGCAGCCTCCCCTGCCCGCACTTCCCCTCCCCACGCCCGGCCGGCCCGTGGCGCAAGGCATGCACATGGGTTTGCTAGGCTTGGCCTTCATTGAGGAAAAGGAAAACAGGATCCGAGTGAGGAAAACCACCTGAATGAGGCTTGCTAAGCAATGTTCTTCAGCCGCATTGGTCCAAGTAGAAAGACGGACTGAGATCATTTTGAAAATTTGGCCCTTGTGTTTCTTCAAGCAGAATAAGCAAGAGGGTGATTGCAGCTAATAATGCTGTTCTAACCTTGTCCTCCGGGGCTTTCAGCATGCCGTGTAGATGTTCCTCACTTACCTCTCCTAAAACTCACCTCTGTGAATGGGAAGTATCACTTTCCTCATGTTGGAGATGGGAGGGCTGAGTGGTGGTGAAGTGATTAGCCCAAATCCTCCAGGAAATCTGTAGCAGGGACAGGAAGCAGAATAATTTGACTAATTAATTTGCCCTTTCACACCTGTACCACTGTTTTCTTTTGCTCCAAATAATTTCAGAGCATTAGGTTGTAACAGGCATCCTCTAGGGCAGCTTTTAATACCCTGATTGAAGTGTATCATGTCTACTGAAATCAAAGGACTGTCCTCACACTAAGGTGTTGGGTGAAGCTCTCCTCACTTGGCTTATGATCAATAGCCCACAATAATGTGTGGGCCAAGAGATTACAGACATTAATCTTACCTCAGACTGATTTAGCGTCATTAACCAACCTAATATAAAGTCTGTGTAGGTTTTTGCAAATGCAAATCAACTTAAAATTATCTTTTTCTTGACATCTTTTAAAATCCCCTTCTCCTTTTCCTAGGGAAGAAGAGGAGTTTACCAAAGAGGACATGGTTTGAAATGCACTTTTCTCTGGTGTATTCCATGTTCTTTGTGAGTAAATCCTTTAGGATTCTGCTGTTGAAGCTTCACGATTCTTTTGAAAACAGACCTTTGTTTTCTTCTTTCTCACACGGAGGATGTCAGAAAGCTCTGCAGATCGACGGAGTGGCGCCCCAGCTTCCCGCCCGCCACGCTAGGCACGCTGACCGGGCATAGCTACACCTAACAGGCACCCGCCGATATAATTTTGACACAATATGCAGGATTAATATGGGCTGGGTACTTGATTACTTCACATTTTCCCCTGCAGCCCTGCCATTCTGTAGGTAAGGCGTTACTTCTTAAGTGCTTGGTGATAATTAGGATATTGTACGCCACCAGCTTTCCCTCCACAGAATTTTAGTCTCATCGCAGACAGTGATGCACACCTGTGAGGATATTTTCTTGACATTTCTGGACATTCAATCAAGACATTTACCCCCAGTGTAACTGCAGCAGGAACCAGATTGCTGTCTTCATGCAGTGATTAAAAATGACTCTGCCCGCGTTAGAAAGCAGGGTGGTCCAGGAGGAGTGGGTTCTCAGAGAGCAGTTCCTGGGGATCTGATACCCACACCATATATATTCAAAGGGGTTTTCCTTCAGGCTAGTTGAAGCCTGATCCCACAAAGTCAATGTTGACCGGCATTTGTAGCATCTCAGGTGCATTCTCGGGGTGCACCTTTGTCTTCAGGAAGGATTTCAGCTCGCGGGTGCCCAGTCCTTCCCCTGGTGTAAGCCAAAGCCTGTCCTGTGGGCATGACCGGGAGCCTCACTTTGCAAGCGCACTCCTGATCCACATAAAACCGTTAATACACGAACGCGCAGTGTGCCCCTCTCATGGATCTCCAGGCAGCGCAGCTGCAATTCCAGGTTTGGTCTTTCGGGTGGGCTAGCGGGAATGCAGCCATGTGGGAGCATTCATGACTTTTTCAGGAGTTTTCTGTGCTTTTGTGTACATTTTCAGTTTAAATCTGGATGACAGACTTATATCTTCTCAGAGGAAAATCCTCCAGTAGTACACTCTGGATGAAATTGCAGATAGGATTTATGCAGAGGTGAGGGCAGGAAAAATAGTAACCTGGGGCCTGGCGACTGCCTCTGCCCACCCCAGGCATCCCACTGTAATGGCATCGCTTTAGCTTCAGCTGCTCCTCGGATAACCAGGTGTTGCCAGGCTTCCAAAAAACGTATGGGGGACTGCTGAGACGTGGGACAGCATCAGGCGAGAGCCTGGGCGCCAGCACGTGGCCCCCGGCCGTGGCGCCGGGCAGCGAGCCCGCGAGGGGGCCAGCG